>CM042890.1:11471531-11511531 GCA_023653495.1 Melastoma candidum | reverse complement strand
ATCCATCAATGGACCATAGGTTATAAAATGGTCTACACTCAACCGTAAGCCACATTAGACAAACGAGATGCGCATATCCCAATGACTTATGGTATTTCATGCATTGTCTTTATGCCACAACCTGTTTTATAAAATATAGTTTAATAAAGTAAAATAAGTACAAGAAAATTAAAATAAACAATTAATGGAAGCCCAAAAAATCGGAAATTTCCAACACGTTTAACTTTAATTTATATCAAACTAGCCATGTTTCTATCTTTCAGTGTAGGAATGCAGTAAGAATGGATTGAATTAGTGCTTCCGATTCTAAGGGACTACCTCAACTTCTTTTCGGGTGTCGTGGAAATTCCTTTCTAACAGGATAGGAGACTTGGTCTGTCAAATCGCGGAGCTTAGATCTGCAGTAATAAACCAAGGATACGATATTGCTTATCGTGTGTATTTGCTCGGTTCAATGAACAGGTTGAGACATCGGATTTATAGTGGTTTGACAAATAAAGTCCACGTACTCCCTCCCTACGCTTCACCCCAATAAGGGTGTATCCACCAATTATAAGATCAAGGGAGTAGAACAAGTACAAATGCACACTTCTGCCCGGTACCTGATAACAAATCCGTGGCTGCCGCGCCACCTGCGTAAGATCTCCCTATCCTTTGACTTCCCTTACGCATCCACCCGTGTAACCAATAATCCAGATAGACTCGACAGCAAAATGAATAGTATGCAATTAGAGTAGAACCCCCACTCAAAGAGATGGTTGACTCGATGCAGAGCAGTGAATGCCCTCAAATTTTTAGATTGGTGAAGACTCAAAGATTCTCGCATTAGTGCTTATATAGTGACTCTATCTTCACATATGGCTTCATCCTTTGGCTTTAAGTATGAGTTTTTCGAGCGAAGCTTTTCTAAAAGAGTGCAACGACTAGATGATTTCTAGTCATGCCTTCCATGTATGGAGTTGACGGTCAAGGATAGTTCAAAGCTTTCCATGTAATCAGATCATAACCAATTTTTCTAATTTTCTCAAGTTATGAAAATATGCCTCACGTATCTTTTCAAATAGAATTAATTTAACAAGTATTAACACTAAGTTAGATTAGGATAAACATCCTTAAGCCGCACATGATATAATCTTCACTAAGAAAATTTTTATTAATAAAATCTCTATTGTGTAACCATTATATACACTCTAGAAAGGAGAATTATAGCTCTCGTAACACACGAGTGCTTATTTCTGCTATAGATATATTAGATACGAGGGATCGGTCTGGTTCACATAACATCACTTTTAAAAGGTAAACGCATGGGGAGAATACTGGCCCCTCCTTCGACTCATCGCTAACGTCGAAATCGAGAAATAATGCAATAAGATGTATGCTTTATATGTGTATTTAGTTGGAATAACTTGTTCCTCCTTCACTCTGTTGGATTTCTTTATGAGAGTTTGGTATCTGAGTGGGTGTGGGGAGTCATTTAGTATATAAACGATTTATAAATAATAGCTTTTTTTTTTGTTAAAGAAAAAGTAACAAAAAAAAAGAAGACTCGCGAATTAAAAGTCTACCGCGTTATTTCCTGGTAAAGTGATTGGAGGGACAGCTGATTGACATCGGAAGACTCAATAACTCTGGTCTCTATTTTTCCCCATTCCCCTGCTCCTCCTCCTCCTCATCCGTCATCCTCCTCCGCCGTCCCACGCAGCAGCAGCAGGAGGGGTTCCAACCCAGTTGTCTCGTGCGGTTCCCAACCAGTAGCTTCTTCATCAGCAATCCACAACCGTGTAAGTGGCATCCCATATCCCATACATAATGAACCAGGGGCTGCTTAGATTACGTCGTCGAGACTCACTTACTCTGCTCACGTCTCCCTAAACGAGAAAATGATGTGTAATTTTGCTGCAGCTTTGGCCATGAAATGGATTATAACGATCCTCATCGTGGCTGCATCCGTTGTGACGACTATTTACATGAAGCGACGCATTAAAGGAAACCAAGGCGCATCAGCCGGTCACACCAACACCGGTAACTACGAAACCACACATACTTGATCTCCGATCGATCTCAGGTTTTACGAAAGGAATTACGAAATTTTAATATTCATAAACCTTCTGTTCGCGGAGTAAAGGAAGCGTCGTGAGCAGATCAATAATGGAATCCGTGCGGAGCGAGGGCAGTGACAGAGACACCCCCACCTCCATCACATCTGAGTACGATGTTTTCCTGATCTTCCGCGGAGCCGATGCTCGTCACGGCATCGTCGACCACCTCTACCAGCGGATGACTGAGGCCGGTCTCCGTGTTTTCAAGGACGACGAGGAGATCCGTCGCGGCGAAGTTATAGGGGGAGAGCTCGAGCGAGCGATCCGCGGTTCCAGGGTTTACGCCATCGTCTTTTCCAGGAACTATGCGTCCAGCGCGTGGTGCCTCAGGGAGGTCGACATGATGGTGGATCTCCACGGAGGCTTGAACGTCGGCGGGAAGATCATACTGCCGATTTTCTACGGGGCAGATCCGGCTGACGTAAAGCTGCGAACAGAGCTATATCAGGAAATGCTCGACGCACACAAGGATAGACATGGGAAGGAGGTCGTGAAGAAATGGGAGGAAGCACTTAAGACGGTCGGCAGGATCAGCGGATGGGACTGCAAAGCCATCCAGGGGTAAACACCAGAGCCTTGTTATTTTGCTCACTTTCTCTTTTGAATCATTTCTTTTTTTCTTTGGAAGTAAATATTTTAAAATACAGAACATTTTTTTGGAATTAAACGTATTGGAATCTCTGGAGAAAGGTGGTGATGTCTACGGCCACTGAATTTCGTGTAATTACTCTATTTTTATTGTCATCGTGCAGGGAAGGCAGATTAGTCCGACTAATAGTTCAAGATATTCTTGTGAAGCTGAGAATCAAGGATCAAAGTTTGCCTGATCATCTTACAGGTATCGATGATCAAGTTTCCGACATGTTAAATCTGCTGGACTGCGACTCCTCGGTAGTAAGACTCGTGGTGCTTCATGGCATGGGGGGAATTGGGAAGACGACCCTTGCTAGCGTCATCTTCAATAATTTATCTTCCCAGTTTGAAGGGTCCAGCTTCATTTCCAACGTGCGTGAGTCGGCCACGGGTCATGGAGGCACTGGGAAGTTGCAGAACAAGTTATCGAGGGACATTCTCGGTGGCCCATACGCGTCATGTAACTTCAACGATGGGTTCGACGAGATCATAGAAAGGATTCGGGGCAAGAGGATGCTCCTGGTTCTCGATGACGTTGATCAGTTCTCTCAACTAGAGAAATTGGTCCGAAAAGACTCGAAAGACACGTTAGGCACAGGCAGTCGAGTCATAATCACAACTAGGGATAAAAGCGTTTGCAATGGATTTATTCGTCTTGGTTCCGAATTACTTCATTTTTATGAAATGAAGAAAATGGCTGACAACTACGCCCTTCAGCTCTTCTGCAGGCATGCCTTTGTCACCGATAAGCCTCCAGAAGATTATCTTTACTTATCGAAACAGGTAGTTGAGACCACAGGTAACCTTCCCTTGGCTTTGGAGGTGATTGGAAGACACTTGTGTTGTCAGAGCAAAGAGTTGTGGAAGTATGAGCTCAAAAAGCTGAAGAACGTTCCCGTAGAAGAGGTCTTTGAGATCTTGAAGGTAAGTTACGATGGGTTAGACAGGAGGGAGAAGGAAATTTTCCTCGATATTGCGTGTTTTCAGCAATATGAGATGCCTCGGAAGTATGCGGATCATCTCTGGGAAGCTCGCAAATTGTATCCTAAAAGGAGTGAAGATACTCATCAATAAATCATTGATAAAGATTGATTCAAACGGTAAATTCTGGATTCACGATCAACTTCGAGACATGGGAAGAGAAATCATTCGGTTGGAAGGCGATGGAAGACTCGAAAGGTGTACTAGACTTTGGGATCCAAAGGATGCCTTAAAGATAGTGCTTCAAAAACAGGTAATGAGCTATTTAAGTTGGTCAATTTCATTTTGTGATGTAGGAATGGTTCATAATTCTATTATATTAAGAGAATTTTTTCATTGACATTGAAATATTACTATTCATCGAGCACAATATAATTATGAATGATGGTCTAGTTTTTTCGTTTATAAGGTGTCGCAGGAAATCATAGCAATGACCTTGGGGAGACACTATGAAGCACACGAATTCTCTGATGAGAACTTAAGTGGATTATCTAATTTGTTGTTTCTTGATCTAAATGGGATGGAACTTATAGGAGAATTTGGAAATCTCCGGGAGAGTTTATTGTGGCTTTCTTGGTGGGGTTGCAATAAAAAGTTGAATTCCAGCTTCTTCAAGATGAGAATCTTAGTTGTTCTCAGAATCCATGGTATCAAAGGTGGATGGAGGGGTGGTGAAAAGCTGGTATGAAATCCTCTCTTCCGATATGTCATGTGTTTGGTAGGTAAATGTGTAAAATGCTGTTCTTCTTATTATAATTTGTGGTGCATGCATTTACAGATGATGCCTAACTTAAGGGTGCTGGAGGTCAGGAGTAGTGACATGACTAAGTCACCTGACCTCTCTAGTTGCTTAAAATTGGAGATCATGGTTTTCTTGAATTGCTTCAAGTTGAAAGAAATCCACCATTCGATGGGTAAGTTGGAGAGTCTTACTTATATGAACATCTCCCGGTGTCCATCTCTGAGGAGTTTACCAAAAGAGCTCTGCTGGGCAAGAGCTTTACGGGAGCTAATTGTGACTCACAGCAAGATTGAAGAAGTACCGAAATCAATTGGGAGGTTGGAATCCTTGAGGACACTTGACTTACGATATAACAAGATCAGAAGATTATCCACCTCGATATGTGATCTGAAGAACCTACTAGTGTTACACGTTGCTAACAACCCTCTCGACAAAGGAATTCCGAAAGAAATCGGGAACCTATTAGGTTTAGTAGAATTGGACCTTTCGTACACCAACATTCGCTTCCTGCCAATAACAGTTAGTCAATTCACGAGCCTCAAGTCCCTCAACTTGCAGGGTTGCAACATGCTTCAGGAGGTTCGAGAACTTCCAACCAGCCTAACGGTGTCGGATGCTTCGTATTGTCCTCTCGACAAAGGAATTCCGAAAGAAATCGGGAACCTATCTGCTTTAGAAGAATTGGACCTTTCGGAGAGCAAGATTCGCTTCCTGCCAGCAACAATTAGTCAACTCACGAGCCTTAAGTCCCTCAAATTAGATGATTGCAACATGCTTCAGGAGCTTCGAGGACTTCCTATCAGCCTAACATACTTTGCATTTTCATGGAACACGGTGGAACTCTCCGAAGAAATACGTTGTACAAAAGAGTATGGAGATAGAATTATTACATTTAAAGGAGTTTTCAAGTTGGATTTCCTTTCCAGGCTCAAGACTCTCGGTTTGAGTTTTCCAGACATGGCGTCTCTCCATACATATCTGAAGATAAGAGATTTTACATCGCCGGAGATGGAGCTTGGTGGGCTCGATTCGTTACCCAGTCTTACGAAGTTGTTTATTAAAGAATCCCATGGTCTCATCCGCGTGTCAAACATAGGGAGATTGAGGAGGGGGCTGAGGTCGCTTTGGTTTACTGGGTGTAGAGAGTTGGTGGAGATTCCAGGACTGGAACGATTGGAGATGTTGGAGGAGTTGAGCTTTCGCCGGTGCGATTCCATCTACGGAATTCAGGATTTGTTGGGCTTGAAAAGATTGAAGAAAGTTACTATCTGGGATTGCTCCTCGTTGCTCCACGTGCCCCGTGCAATTGACGAGTGTTGCCTCTGGATTTCTGGCTGTGGCAAGTTGCTGGAATTTGAGGGCCGTTATAGTGAGTACGAAGGAGAGCAGTAAAATTCAATTGGAAGATGATTCCGGGGAATGAGGAGGTGGGCAACCAAGAAGATTTGTATTACAAGTTTACTTTTTCTTTTGTGAATGAGGTTATTATTATTTGCAATAAGTCCTTACGTGAAGATGAAGCTGGCGGTTGCGGCCAATGGGATGTCGAATCCGGTGGGTACCAAGTGGAGCCAGCCAAGGCAACAAAGGATTCCTGCTGCTCCTGCTGCAGCCAGGAGGGCGGCCATTCTCCTTCGACTAAGGTGGAGCCCGAAACATCAAAGAAGATGTTGACAATTCAAGTAGAAGTCTTCAAACAATGGTAATATTTTCCGTAGACCGAGCATCGACCACAACATTTCCAATCATTTCAGAGTATATCTGCAAGACAGGTACAGGATTTGGAATGGCATCAACAATGCAGTATTCTGAGGAAGGATGAATTAAAATGTGGCATCAACCTAGCCATCATTCAATTAGTAATCTTAAAACTATGGTCTACGATCCTTGCAGTTGTAGCTACCATTAATTTCGGAAACCCAATGAACATATAAATATACCCTTCACGGAGATCACATAATAGCCAACAGCGAAGCATTTAACGTACAAATCTTAGATAATATTACATTTGTAAGCTGTATCAAACCCAAAACTCACAGGAACCTCTTTGCATTTGAGATCTCCATCAATAGTTTTGGGGCATCCAATTACCCGGCTTTTCAGGTTTTTGCTCCTACAAGTAACATATGAGGCATAAGATATAAAACCCTACAAGCGGATGCATTTAACTCTACAAGAATATATGAATATCGAAAAAGCACCTGAAATTCTAGGCGAGAAGACAGGCATTGGTGTTTGAATCTATCACCAGCAATGACGACGAGACCATCCAGATCAAGTTCCACAGCTGTTTCTTCAGCTTGTTTAAACTGAAATCAAATAGTATATTCTAAGACCTCCATCCATATCCTGTAATATACTGTTGATCCAAAACACATTTTAGGCCTTACCTGTTCTGGATTTTCTATCTTGTCTCTCCCACTGCAAATCATATCAAAGCCACCCTAATTGATAAGTAAAAAAGAATGGTCAATTAGGCAGACATTAAAAAAAGGCAAAATATACGTATATATCTCTAACTATTGGCAAACTTTCTTTTTTGTCAACATCTTTTTTTTTCATATATAAAAATGTCACTAACTGTTTCATCAACATTTTTTATGGCCAATCATAGAGGACGTTAGGTAAATTGCCGACGTGGACATAACGGAGATCCTACGTGGAAAAGACCAGAGACGTCCTATGTGGAAAAGAGCAGATGTGGAGAGGGGTCCAGACGTCGTCGCCAAATCAAAAGTTAGAAAAATAATTTGGAACCCTAATGGGGAACCATAATCGGAGGCAGAAGAAAGTGAGGCGACCCTAACTTTTGGGGCAGGCAAAGGATTGAGGTGGCTTTGGCACGAACCAGTTAGCACACGTCTCTCTGTACATTCTAAAAGAATGAGTGGCAACGAGATGAGCAGTGGCTCTGTTTTGTGGAGTTCAAGTGTGGGTGGACGAGTTTGCAACTATGGAAGGAGGGTCACACTATACACATCCTGGAGTAGGAGCAACCCAAGTCGGCGATTCTTCAGGTGTTCGCACTGGAAGGTCAGACTGTACACATGTTATTTGTGTTTATGTTCTGGCATTGCAAACGATCTGTCTGTTTTCAAGCTTGTTGTTTTCTCTTATAATGACAGGAAGATGATTGTGGATTTTTCGAGTGGATGGATGAGGACTTCTCAAGTAGGCAGAAGGAAATCATGGTATAACTTTTGAAGCCGAAGAAACTACTAGAGGAGAAGATCGAATTCCTGAAGAGAAAATGTTCAAACAACAAAAGATCATATAACAAAGTTGGAAGGGAAGATTGAAAAGTACAAGAAGCTTAAGGAGAAAACTGAGAAAATGAAGGCCGAAATCAATACTTTACGATTAGTGGTAGTTTGCTTAGCGGTGTTTGTATTATGTTTTTGTTGTTTTCGTTAGTTAGGGCGATTAGGGTGCAATAAGATTGGCTGCAGTTATAATATATTTGAAATTGGCTATTGGAGGAACACATATGTGGGCAGTTGTAATATGTCTGAATTGGTTGAACAATATGTCTAAATATTGGATCATATGTCTTTGAAACCGGCTGTTGGAGGAACGCATTATTTGTAATAGGTCTGAACAATTTATATTTGATTGTTGGCTGAAAGATTCAGAAAAGTGCAACATGTTGTAATAAGTTTGAAAGATTTAGAAAAGTTTGACAGCAAGGTGCACCATTACAAAGACAATACCATTACAGAAGATGCACCATTACAGAGAAAGATTGAAGAGAAACCATAACTAGCAGAATGTTTGACAGCAAATTTCAAGTTTAATAGCACCATTTCAAAAAGTTTCAACACCCTATTACAGAGAGAGTTCAAAACACCAAGTTTCAAGTTCCGTTGCCCCTCCGCGTAGCATTTCCCCTGCCCCTCCTCATAGCATTTCCCATGCCCCTCCATGCAACTTGTTTTTGTCTTGATTGTGGATATACAACGAATTCCTAGCTCCGATCAGCACTTGTATCTTCTGCAATTGTTGTTCTTTCTGCAGGAGTAATTTTGCACGTTCTCTTGTTATGACCCTGTCCTCCGTAGTTCTGGTAAGTCATGCACATTGTCCTCCCTGTAATGTAACAAAGAAGAGGAAATTGAGTTTATGTTGGCATTACTGGTAAGGGGTAATCAAATTATACCCGAGCCTTCAGATGTTTGCTCATCCATTGTTCGAACTGGAGTTGAAGCTTGTTACGAAGAGGCTTTACCCTTACATATCCTTTTGTTGTGTCCTAAAAACATCACAAATAGAACACTTCATACATGTTCCTCTTTTAGAAAGCTTGGATGCTCTAATGGGCTGTGATGAATCCTTTGGTTCTTCCTTCTTACAAACCCTTCTTTTGTGCTTTTTTGGTTGGCGAGGGAGCTATTTAACGAAATAGCTCCCTGGCCATTTCATGTGGTCAGAACTTCACTCCATTTAACGGCTCCAATACGTGACCATATGCTTTCCAATATGACTAAATTTTGACGCTAGGATGCACATAATCTTCTACTAACCTTTTCAAGAAATTGATGTAAGCTATTACATGGGAGCATGGCAGATGATTCAAATCCCAAAAATGACAGTTACAAGCATGTCTACAGAAATCTACTAAGTACCTACCAAGTACAATACCAAGTACCATGTCTACAAAAAACTACATGCGTAAGAACAAATGTGTTTTCCTTCTTTAGCCAAGACTCATAACATCTCCATGGACAACGTCTAACACAAATAGCTTCCTGTCTATTCTCATTACATTGTTTCCAACGCAAATTATATCCATTTACAATAGCATACCACTGGATATCTTCATGCATTTGCAGAGCATTTTCAAAACACAAACCAGTCTTCCATTCAATCAATTTGTAATCATAATGAGGGTTATATTCAGTAAATTCACATAATAATTGCTTTTGTTTATCCCCTACGGTCACACAACAAGAATCATCTCCTATTTCGGCATCTGATTTCTCGTACTCAGACTCCGCCTCAAGAACAGGCATGCGCTATCAATATCAGGTGGGTTAGGCTGAGGAACATCCGACTCCTCCTCCTTATTAGTCACAACCTTATCATCTCTAACCTCATTCTCATTATCATCCTTATCAGTCTCCTCATTAGGATATTCTTCTACTTCTAACTCATCAGTCTCCTCATGATGATCTTCTTCTACTTCTAAGTCAGCCACACTATTACCCTCCGCTTCACTGTATATATCCATGGTTCTATCTTCTTGACATTATTCTATCATTTTCATATCCTCCGAGTCTCCCACAATTTTCCTGAACAACGACAAACTGTGACCCGGATGCCCGTACCACATTTTCAACAACTCTATTTAGCCCTGAATCTTTGGACAGGGCCACCAAGGCGAAATAGTCTAAAAGTCAGCATCCACCTCACCATACTTAACTATCGTGGCTCCTGTGAATGAACACAACCCAGAAAAACACGTCCTACCACCAATATGTATATTCAGATTCAGACACTTCATTGATCTGTTTGTTCAGCCAAACAACACCCAAATTACCTACTTAAACTTTAACCTATTTAATCACGAGAGCGAACAATGGAGACAAAAGGGTTTGACAACATACCTTCCATGGTGACGAAAAACTGCTACCTTGATCAAGCGAGTCACAAATTGGGCCGCCACACTTCCTTCTTCGCCTCCGATTACAGTCGCCTTCGCCTTCGCCTTTCCCTTCGCCTTTGCTTTCGCTTTCACCTTCCACTTCGCTTTTGCCTCCGATTTCATCAAGGGTTTTGGGCGAATTAGGGTTCCAAACGATTTTGTTGGTTTCTGATTTGGGGCTAGAAGGACCGAGGACCCCTCCACATAGGACGTCTCTGGTCTTTTTCCCGTAGGACCTCCGTTATGTCCACGTCGACAATTTGCATAACGTCGTCTAAGATTGGCCATAAAAAAGGTTGATAACATAGTCAGTGACATTTTTGTATATGAATAAAAGATGTTGACAAAAAAGAAAGCTCGTCAATAATTAGGGATATATACGCATATTTTGCCTTCAAAAAAATATCAAAACTACCAATTTCCACCAGATGATTAATAGAACATATTAGTAACTTTTGGACCAAGCCGTGGGATGCATGTATAACGTGTTTGACTCTGTTTTTGGGGAACTTTCTTCAGTTACACAGTCGCATGATGTAAGAGAGCCTCCATGAAAAAAACATTGGCAACCAAAACACATGCAAAGTATGAAAAGGGGTTACTTGATTCCTGTACGGGGACACATAGTAGGAGGTGAGTTCCACATTTTTGCATTTCATGATCCCAGCTGGACCACCCCTAAACCCATACAGCGTGCTTCCTTTCACACGCTCCTGCAAGTAGTCTATCACAACTTATTCACCCATGAGTTGTCAGGCCAAACTTCTAGCTGCAATTATAATCAAGCATGCGAATCATGACCCTCACCATAGATCACATTATTTAATGTGATATTTGCTAAGAAAGAGTTACCTCGGAAATGTAGTTCTTCCATGATGAGCGATAATGTTTCTGTTGGTCCTTTGATTGTGACTTAGAGGTCGTGAATTAGTCTTTTCATTCGAATAGACCGTCAACAGGAGGCTGCAGTCCCTCATCATTTGCACCTGCTATAGAAACCTTATCTTGGACCTGTTGTACGCCAAATTGGCATTACAGTCAGCTTACCCGGGCAAGTCCTTCAGATTCACACTCACCGACGCCTACGGAGTGGTTTCACCAATGCACACCTGCTGCAAACAAACAAACAACAAGATAACAACCACAGAAGATTGGAGGTCCCACACCGCTTACGCCTACTACGGATTCCTTCTCTCCAACCAACTCCGTACGCCGACCCACCAACCAGCGACCCTTCTCCTCAGGCCCTGTTGCACGCAATTCGACGTTACGGACAGTGTTCCTGTCCAGTCCCACGGATCCGTAACCCCCGGCGTCTCCGGAGCGGTTTCACCCACGCTCAACCCGTTATAGTCACCTCCTGCTAGAACGTTCACTAGGAGAATCCGTCCAACACACTCACACACACGTCAAAGCACCACAAGAATGTTGTAATAATGACAAGACTTACCACACTTAGTTAAAAACCCAAAAATGAAGTTTTTTGTGTTTTTCTTTTATACAGCGTTTATGTTCTTCTGTTTAAGAAAATTTATTTTTCTAGAAATGAATGACTGACTATATTCATACCCATAACTCATAAATCATTTGGGAATAATTTCTGATTGATTTTGCATCAATCAGATATTCCATTATAGAATGTTATTTAGTCAACAAGCATTTATAGTTGAAAAGAGAAAATATTTTATTTCCAATATGGGAATTCTAATTGTAAGGGACTTCCAAAATTAATTTTGTTTTAATTTGAAAGTTTAATCCCCAGATTGTGCACTATAGAAGGTTCGGCAAGAGAAATCAATCAACCTTTTATACAAGAAAATAATCAGCGATTTATTCCCAAAATTAATTGATTTGTTCCAGATTAGTTAATCATTGTATCGAAATTCATGTTAAAAATTCAATTGGAAATATTTTCTAAATAACATTATCTCTTAACATAAGGTTAGATAGATATTTTCTTTGATTAGAAAAAATATCTTATTTTCGACTTTCAATGATTTATCTTTCCAGATAATCATTTTAATATTAATTCAAATAATATTCCTAAGAATTTCCTTTTTTGAATTAATAAAATAATTTCGATAATCAATAATGAATTAATTATTAAAATTTCTAGTAATGAAAATATTTTCTAATCATGTCATTTGGTCTCAAATGATCATTGAAGATATAGAAAATATTTTCGTGATATTTGGGTTGCATATCTTTGTTATATGAGGTTACAAAAACCTGTTGTAGTTGACACATCATCAAAACCATATCAATAGTTTCTCAAGTAACCATAGTAAGAGAAAGGGAACTATTTATAAGGGGAATAAAGATGGCGAGGTGAAGCCACAACCAAAAGAGCAAGATAGGATTCAGCAAAGGGATGATGAGGATGACGACGACGACGGTTGCTTTGATTGTGGCTGCCTCATTCCATTTGGATCCCGCGGATTGCACCCTGGATGACCATACGAGGAGCGGACGTTGTGGGGGAAGGCATTATTTACTTTGTGACTATCAGAGAGCCGTCAACAAGGTAGTTTCCCTGGTTACGCAACGTGCCCCAGTAACACAATTCCGATACTACACCTCACATAGGGTAAACAGAGACACGGCCTTTGCTCATGGAATCTGTCGATCGACGATTTCGGCAGAGGAGTGTCGCATTTGCTTGGAGGTCTGTGACGTTAAAATCTTCCGGGGTTGCGGCTTCCCAGCCAAACAACAGCAAGTATACTGCTGGTTGACTGTAGCCTCATCTGGCGGGACAGACCGATCATTGGAGGCCCGTGGCCGAGTAACTAATCATGCCGTCGAAGTATATCTCATCATTCACGGTCCGTTCAATGGCCTGAGCTTTCTCAGACTTCTGTGGGCGTTTTTCAATAATGTGAGTTGAAGTGTATGCATCTTCTTGTCTCTTCCTTCACTTTACTCTATCTCATGTTACATTCCACTTGACGGACGATGATGGATATAATCTTGTGGTGTCTTCTTCACTCATATTATTTATGGAAGTCTCTCTCTCGGAAAGAAAACTAAGTATCGCACGAAAGCCACCTTAATCGAGTTCTCTCCCTTCCTTGCTTGAGATTTTGTATACATTCGAATCCATTGAAAATTTGTTTGAGATTTGTAGGGTACTGGTGACATCATTCCACATCTTTGCCTTGCAGGGAAAAATCAACAAAGGAAGACTTGGATGACTCAAAGTTATAAATAAATATACAAAGACTTGAATGATGTCTCCCCCATCAATTCATTCAACGACTCTTTTGTCGTCGGCCTGTGATAACCACCTTCTATTGTGAGCGGGTGGGAAGTAAGCAATGACCAGCTCAATAATGGAGTCCAGACAGAGCCAGGGCAGCGGCCGATCTTCCCCCTTCTCCATGAGATCTGAGTTCGATGTTTTCCTGAGCTTCACGGGACCCGATACTCGTTACAGCATCGTCGACCACATCTACGAGTGCATGACCGGGGCCGGTCTCCGCGTCTTCAAGGACGACGAGGAGATCTGTCGCGGCGAAGTAATTGGAGGTGAGCTCAAGTGAGCGATCGATGGCTCCAGGGTTTACGGCGTCCCTTTCTGTCTCACTCGATTCTTTCGAAATCGAATTGAACGCTGTCTTCTCCAGGAACTACGCGTCCAGCGCGTTGTGCCTCAGGGAGCTCGACATGATGGTGAATCTCTGCAGAGGTTCAAACGTCGGTGGGAAAATCATACTGCCAATTTTCTACGCGGCAGGTCCAGGCCTACATAAAGCTGCGAACAGAGCTGTATTGGGAAGTGCTCAACGCACACAAGGATCGACACGGCCAGGATGTCATGAAGAAATGGGAGGAAGCGCTTAAGACGGTCGGCAGGATCAGCGGATGGGACTCCAAAGCCATCCAGGGGTAACCACCCAAGCACTAAAAAACGAACAGCACTCTATAAAGGGACTCATTTCGCTTTCTAATCCCCGGCCCCCCAATCTTTTTTTTTTTTTTTTGGGCTTTCTTTGTTTTGGATTTGTCGTCTTATTGCTTATCTTATCTATTTAGGGAATTATATATATGTGTTACTTTATATTCTCTTTCTTTTTTGTAAATATATTATTAAAATTATTATTTTTTTCGGATTTGTGTGGATTTTGAGTGTGTGGTTATTATTATCTCATCAATGCCATCATTCTTTTTGAAGTAAAATAAAAGGAAGAGAAGGAAGAAATTGGCAGAAAAAGATGGAGTTTTTGAAAAGGAAATAAAATATAAAGTCAGAATAATGACATGTCCCATCAAATTTGGGGTTGATTTGTTCGTAACAAGTTTGGTCCGGAAAATTAATTTTTAAACTTTATCAAAATTTAAAACGGATTTCACGAAATATTTTTCCGCACGGACTTCTTTTGTAAAGCGGGGTGGTGTTGAAAGGTGAGATAGTGGTCGCGATTCTTCCGAGGCAGAGTAACAGTGAGGAGCAAGAGAAGGGTTTGGGTTGGATTGAGGAGGAAATGGACTGAATGCACGCAGAGGTTGTTCGAATGTTAATCGAGGGAGGACTCATCGTTACCACGAAATTAGCTGGTGTTATTATTCGTTCTAATGTCAAGTCGGCTAGATAAGAATGCGTGAATAGGCTTATTTGTTGTAATTAGTCTAATGTAGATTGTAAAGCTAAGTATTTGGAGGTCTTGTGAGCATATTTTACGGGTAAAATCAGGAATCGATCATAACAAGACTATAGGATTGGAATTTTAAAAACCGGCAGTATCAAGTCGGAATGAACCTAGAATATGACATAATTTTATATTTAGTGATTTTGTGCATAATTACCCTTTACCCTTTAAATTAATTGGAGTAATGTCCGAGGTTCTTTTAGATTGATGAGAATAATGCTTAAGGTTTTTTTAGATTAATTGGACTAATGTGGTGGATTTAATGTAGAATTATCCCATCAGGTGATGGAATTGAAACTAGAACTAGAACCGAGTGGGTGATTCTTTGAGCTACATAGTAGGTTTTAAGTTCTAAAAATAAGGAAACGTCTAGTAGGTTTGTTCGCGCACGAAACGGATCACGTTGGAAATATTTGGCAAAGGACTCACAGTAGTTATATTGTGGTCGCCAGTAAGAAGATGCACAATCTTATTGAAATCAAATGCAAGTCTTACAATCTTAATAAGTAAAGGAAACAGGGCTTACAGCCATCAGAAATGAAAAAGTGCAAGCGGTAACAACGATGCAGAAATCTGGGACGGCGGAGAACTTGTGACGAAGGCCTTGGAAGCTCGCTCCGTCGTTGGAGGTCGCTGGCGGAAAGTTGTGACGAAGGCCCTACGAGCTCACTCCGTCGGTGGTGTCGCTGGCGGAAGGTTGACGGCAAAGGCCCTACGAGCTCACTCTGTCGGTGGAAGGGGAGTTGACCTATAAACCGGGTCAAGGTGTCTAATTTCCTAAGGTTGACGAACAAACTTCAGAGTTTTGGCTGTGTATGGTCGTATCCTGTCTTGAAAAATTTCTCTGCTATTTATAGAGGACTTGTACGTGATTAGTTAGATCATTCTGCAGATCGTGTTGCAGATCGTGCTCCCTAATGTCGTGGGAGTGTCTCAACAACTCCCTTGATATACGGGATCACGTTCCTGGATTTTTTAAGATCAGTTACGATCTTTAACGAACGTGATTTGAAAATAAATTTATTTCAACCTCGTCGACTTGACTGATCTGTACGGACTACGATCGACCTGGTCGACTTATCCGTGATTTTGTCGACTTGACCCTACTAGTAGACCTAGCTACCATTGAGTCATCTTGATTGGCTTTGATCACCGAAAACGTGTTCGTTGTAAGTCGACCTAGTCGACCCCGTTCATAAGTCGACCTAGTCGACTTCGGTGTGAGTCGGCCTAGATGACTACATCTTGGGCCGACTCAGAATGTGATTTGGGGGATTTCTGTTCTAAATCCAGGCCCAAAATTAATTGCCATGTCAACATAAGCCCCCCTTTTATGCTGGGTTGGCTATGTCGACTCAGCAGAAATCATACCCTATATAAGGGAGAGCCATCGTCCTTTTCCCGCACTTTTCTTCCTTGCTCAACACTTCTCCATCTTCTCCAAGAAACCAGAAACCCTCGCTTCCCAGAAAGCTCTTCGTCTCCTTCCTCAAAACTCTTCCGATCTTTTAAAAGATGTCGACTTTTAAGAGTTTTGAGCTCCACAATCGTCGTGCGGGGCCACTCGGACCCGTTTCGGTCGCGGAGGAGCAGGGGTCGGGCATTACTCTTGGGCCCATCTTGCCGGAGAAACTTTTCCCGGAGCCGGTGCCGCTCAATTATCTTATCACTGAGAGGCCCATCCCGATTTGTCATCCCAACTTCGTCGATCCCCTCAACTGGGAAGGTCAGGGATCCTTCCTATGCTTTCCTTCTGCGTCTAAGTCTGAGATGGTCGACTGGCTTGAGATGTGGGAAGAGCATTTTACGGAGAGGTTTAGGGCTCAGAAGATCTTGAGATTCTTTAGAATGTCTGTGGCAGACAAGAACTGTGACCCTAGGGTTTGTTCGGCCATGCTGCCTTTCTGGAACTCCACTGTCAACTGCTTCTATTTTCCAGAGGGTCCTATGTCTATTACATTGGCCGATGTGAAGATTTTGATCAGGTGCAAAGTCAATAGCCTTCCTGTCCGACAATATTCTCAGCCAACTGATATTAATCCCAAGGGCGCCCTTCAATATATGGAGGTGGTAAACAGGCATCTGAAGATGGCCTCAGCAGGCAAGAGTCCAGATGAGAAGTTGTCGACTGAAGTTTTTGGCGCCCGGGAAGAGGTTGAGTTCCTTAGCACCTGGCTGAGTAAATTTGTTTACTGCTTCCCTGGGAAGAAGGTCAGCCATACTTCTTATGCAGTGGCCAACTTTCTGAGGGAGACCAGTGAAGAAATCTCTTGGGGCCCCTTCATTTTGGGTCTTCTTTACCATGATCTGGACAGAGCGACGACTCAGATCAAGCCATTTCCAAAACATCCAGCAGGAGGGTTGCTCTGGTTAGTTCACCTCTGGTCGGCTATGTGGATGCCAAGATTGACTGGGTTCCAGGGCCCTGCTTCGCCCCTCGAGTTTGCCTATTATGGGGAGACCATCTTGGAGCAGTGCTGCCAGCGGAAGGATCAATGGCTTATGACATCGATCACTGGCCACATGAAGCACATCGTCGACTTAGGCAGGGCAGATCGACGCAACTGGGCACCCTTTCCAGGCGGCAAGACATTTGCTCAGGAAGTTAATCTTCAAACTGCTCGTGGCTTCTGGAATGGGGTATTGACCCGCAGAGACATACCAGTTATCTTCGACGGCTTCCTGACCTTTGAAGCCTATAACCCTCAGCTGTGCGCGAGGCAGTTTGGGTTCATCCAGGGTGTAGCGGTTCCACTTGCTGACCCTACCGGTGGCTTGTGCGGGGACAGGATGAAGAGAATTGCGTGCAAGCCGATCTCCCCGAAGACCTTCGACTTGCTCAACAGCAAGGCGCAGCTCTCCCAGATAGAATTCCCATCTGGTACTTCTGCCTGTTTCGCCACACAGTTCTTCACTGTGCTGTGGTCGACTACTTATGAGGAGCTGCGGGCTTTGATGCATTTCTTGGAGGTCTCCAAGGAGCCTGATTTTTACATCGGCGACGCATATATCAAAGCATAAGGTAAAGACTTAGCTTTATTTTAAGAGTATTGGGTTCTTAGTATTAATCATGAGCTTTCTCCTTTTTAGGATCAATGATGCCTCAGGGCTCTGGAAAATCCAAGCCGAAAGCTCCCCCTGCCCCCGCTCCTTCTAGACTCAAGTCGACTGGCAAGGGGAAAGCTAAGGTGGTGAGCCCCAGGGAGACAGCCGCAGGTGATCCCTCTAAGGCTCGACCCAAAAACGCTCCAAAGCGCAAGGCGATCGAGGCGGGGGAAGAGATGCCTATATCCCAGAGGAGGAGACTGGTGAAGGCATCATCTCCAGTGGCGGCTCCTCTTCCCGAGTCGCCGACTACCGTAGCGGCGATTTCTTCTTCAAGGTCGCCAGCAGCGGTGGCCTCACTCATATCACCAGTAATGAGTTCGTCGTCTGCTGCGGTGCCTGCGACCTTAGCGGCGGTCGATATCGCTCGAGGAGCGACTACAGAGGTATGACTCTACTGACTCTAATTCATCTTGAGCTCCTGTATCTAACCCGCACTATATTGCCTAGGGCGAAGCGTCAACCGGAGGTGGTGACCAGCCTACTCAGGTTGTGTTCGAGACAGGTGCAACGACTTCGATTGCCGAGGTGAGCTCGACTCCCTGCTAAGATATATTACTCTAGTTCATATATGAACCTTGGTTTTATTACACTCTACTCTAGGAAGAGCAGGCTCCTGAAGTCTTGCTACAAGAAGGAACCGCTGTGGTTCTAGTTGATCCTTCAATTCGGTCAACGCGCGAGGGGGCACCACCTCAGTCGATGCGAGAGGAGGAAGAACAAGGCGTTCCTTCTTCTTCAGTCCCCACTCCTGCACCACCAATGGTATGTGTTCTTCTTTCACACGAGGCATGGCGTTGTTATCGCGGTTCTAATCGCGACACTTCACAGACTCGTCCGAAGAGAGTGAAGACGACTGCTGGTCGCAAGAAGGCTCCTACTCCCTCCACTTCTTCGGGAGAAAGTCCTGAGGATTTACTACCTTCAGAGGTAAGTATTCGATTGCATGGAGGTGTTGACTGTTAGGGATATTGTGTCTTAGCAACGTTTCATTTCTTATTCTGCAGGCTCCTGCTGCAGCGACCTCGACTATCGACCCATGGGTGAAGCTTCACCAGGACATTGAAGAATTCTGCCAACTTCTGCTCATTGACCCATTGAGCGTCGACGAGTTTGAGAAGATGCAGAAGCTGTTGAAGGAGATCGAGACATCCCCTCGGGTTACGGACGAAATACTGGGGGCCTGCAAGAGCTTCAGGTCGACGTATTGGACTCGCTGGGGGGATTACTACGCCGACCTGCTCACCTACGACTTGACTGACTCGAAGATTCAGTCGATTAATGAAGCTCGAGGGCAGGCTTCTAAAGCTGCACAGGACGCTCGCCAACGTTTGATCGATGTACAAGAGAAGCTGACCGAGGCAGAGAGACAGATAGAGTTCTACACGAACCTCAAGAAGGACCTGACTCGGCAGCTTGCGTCGATCAATACTCAAGAAATCGAGGAGCTGGAGGCCAACGCTGAGAAGGATAGAGAAAAGGTCGTCGACCTTTATGCCCAGCGAAACAAGGTGAACGCGAAGCGACGAACTCGTAAATCCCTTGTCCTCGATTTCAGAGAATTTGGCGGGTTATGGAGGCTAGAGTTGTAACCAAAGAACTACGTAATTCCACTATTTTGCTTTACTGAATAAATCCAGTTCCTTGTGTCTCAAATGAATTTATGCCCGCTACGCTCACTTCATTCTTTCAAACAGCGTTGCTGAAGCCTAGCGCGATTTTCTTAGGAATTAAGCGCTTCCCAGATTACTGGAGTCCTTTGTCTTAGGATTTTATGATGAGCTTCCCAGATAGTCTCGCGGTAGGATTTAAGATATTTACCATTGACCTTCAATGGATGCCTATCCCCTTCTCTGGTCATAAGTCGATACGTATTAGATGAGTATGTCTCGCACACTTCATATGGACCCTCCCAATTAGGAGACCACTTACCCAGGACTTGGTCCTTTGATTTAAGAGGTAGGATCATCTTCCATACTAAGTCGCCCACTTTGAAGCGCTTATGGACAACCTTTTTATTATAGTGCCTAGCAATTCTTTGCTTATGTACCTCGAGTCGATCTATTACGTTGAGTCGCTTCTTTTCCAATTCTTCTAAAGCGAGGTACATTGCCTCGTCTTGCAAGTCAGGATGAGCTACCCTGAGCGACTTGTATCGAATTTCAATAGGTAGGACAGCGTCTTGCCCATATACTAGCGAAAAAGGGGCTTCTCCTGTGCTGTCTCTCTTGGTGACTCTTAGAGCCCACAAGGTGTCTTGTAATAGTTTGTGCCATTCTCTTGGATTTGCACCAACCATTTTCTGAATGTTATTCTTTATGAGCTTATTAGTAGCTTCAGCTTGTCCATTCGACTGGGGGTAATAAGGTGTCGAATTAGTGATTGAAAAGCTGAACTCAGCAGCAAATTCACGCACCTTCTCATTATTGAAAACGGTGGCATTGTCTACTACAATATTCTGGGGAATCCCAAATCTATAAATGATGGAAGATCTGAGAAAGTCGATCACCTCTTTGTGGTCAATTTTCTTATATACTTGAGCCTCGACCCACTTAGTAAAGTAGTCAGTAGCGACTAGAATGTAGGCATCGCCTTTACTTGAGTGTGGGTGAATTTCTCCGATTATATCCAGGGCCCAAGTTCTAAATGGCCAAGGTTTAATGACTGGGACTAAGTCGGACGCTGGGGCCCTTGTCACCGGACCATGTTTTTGACACTCTTGGCATCCCCTAGCCATTTCTATGCAGTTCTTTAGCATTGATGGCCAGTAAAAACCATGTCTTTGGATAGTCCAAGACATTTTGGTGCCAGATTGGTAAGACCCGCATAAACCCTGGTGAGTCTCCAACATAATTGGGGTCGCTTCGTCTAAGTCGACGCACCTTAGTAGGACTCCTTCTTTGGTCTTTCTGTAAAGTACCTTATCTATAAGGGTATACGACAAAGCCTGAGTCTTGATTCTTTGGCTCGCCTTTTGTGTTGGGTCGGAGAGGAAGTCGGTGATTGGCCTCCTCCAATCTTCATCGCTTGTCATTATGTTCAGAGTGAACGCGTCGCCTTGGGGAGCTAGGTGGGAAGCTATTTCTGGGATACAATCGCTTCCTCTTTTGGCCTTGTACCCTGAAGCCTTTTGGGCTAAGTCGTTAGCGATTGTGTTTTCCTCCCGGCCTACAAAGAGGAAAGTAATTGCTCCGAACCGCTTGACTAGCCTTCGAGCGACTTGATGATAGGGTGCGAGTTTCTCTTGACATAGAGAGTCGCCGTTCATCTGGTTAATAACCAGTTGAGAGTCTCCCATTACCCGGGCTTTTCTGGCTCCCAAGGATAACAATTCCTTCAAGAGTGTGATCAACGCCTCATATTCGGTTGCATTGTTTGTATGAGTCGCCGACAAACGATATGCTAGGCGAACGTCCTTTCCTAGTGGTGAAAGTATATGGAGGCCTATGCCTACACCGGATTTCGCCGAAGATCCATCAAACCAAGCTTGCCAGACATCCTCAAGGGATTCCTCTTGATCGATTAATGTAGATGGATCGTGGTTTACTAAGAAGTCGGCTAAGGCCTGCCCTTTCACCGACTGTTGAGGTTTGAAACGCAGATCGTATGCGGATAGGACCAAGCTCCATTTACTAATTCTTCCGGTCAATAGGGGACTTTCGAAAAAGTATTTTATGACTGGAGACTTGGCAATAACATGAACCTCTTGGGATCCGATATAATGTCTCAGCTTCTTAACAGCATAAAAGACTGACAGGCATAACTTCTCCTTAATTGTATAACGCTTTTCTGTAGCAGTCAATTGTCTTGACAAATAATAGACTGCTCTCTCAGTTTTGTCCTCCGCTTCTTGGGCTAACATGGCACCGATGACTGATTCAGTCGCTGCCACGTAAAGCAGATAGGGTTTTCCTATCCGAGGAGGGGCAAGCACAGGCGGCTTCATTAAGTACTCCTTTAAGCCTTCAAATGCTTTTTGGTGTTCGTCACTCCACACAAAATTTCCTTTCGCCTTTAGTAAAGTCGAGAAAACTTCTGTCCGTCCAGCGATGTTACCAATAAATCGCCTTAGATAATTGACCCTTCCTAAGAAAGCCTGTAACTGCTTCTTATTACTCGGAGGGTTCAATCTTTGAATGGCATTCGCTTTGTTCTGGTCGACTTCTATGCCACGTTGATGAACTAGGAACCCTAGGAAATGTCCTGCTCTGACTCCGAAGGCACATTTGAGAGGGTTTAGTTTGAGCTGATGCTTTCTCATTTGAATGAAAGCATTTCTAAGGTCATTAACATGTGACTCCTCATCTTGCGACTTGACCACTATATCGTCTATGTATACTTCGACTGTTTTGCTAATCAAGGCATCAAATATAGCATTCATGGCTCGTTGGTAGGTTGCCCCGGCGTTTTTTAGTCCGAATGGCATGACTACCCATTCGAAAATGCCTAAGGGACACCTGAACGCAGTTTTATGGATATCCTCCTCAGCTAGGAAGATTTGGTTATATCCCGAGAAACCATCCATGAAGGACATAATTTGGTGTCCTGCAGTCTTGTCGACTAAGTCGTCTGCGATAGGCATGGGATACTCATCCTTTGGAGTGGCACGATTCAAGTCTCTGAAGTCGATGCAAACTCTAATCTTCCCATTTTTCTTAATGACAGGAACTATACTGGATATCCATTCGGTGTACCTCGATGTCCTTATATATCCAGCTTTAAAGAGCTTCTTGACTTCCTCGAATACTGCTTGAGTGACTTCATGAGTCATTCTCCTTGGCGCCTGTTGGACTGGTTTAAATCCTGTTTTGATTGGTAACTTGTGTTCTACAAGTCGGCGATCTAGCCCAGGCATCTCAGTATAGTCCCAAGCGAAACAATCTTTAAACTCTTCTAGAGTAGCTTTGATAGAATTGAAAAGTTCTTTATTCATCGAAGAACTGATGAAAACAATTCGAGGGTTTGATGCCTCGCCTAAATTGACGCCTACGAGTGAGTCACATGGCATCATTAGTGACTCACGATTCTGGACACCACCTAAATCGGTGTCAACGTTATTACATGACCTAGCTTCAAGATTGATGCTGCTTATTTGGCATCCTACTTTCCTAGACATCCTAACATGCTTCTGAAGTCGCTGTAGGATATCAGCGACTGCATGACCTTTCTCCTCACTGTCCATACATCTCTTCGTGTAGGAGTCTATCGGGCTCCAACTCCGTCGCAGTGCTCTCTTGGCTCTTAGGCGCTTCTCCCTTGTTGCCGCTTGGGCTGTCGTTCGTCTCGCCTCCATCCTTGGCCGTGACTACCTCCTGCAGGACCTCGTCTATGTCCTTGTCAGTGAAGTCGGGCCCCCATCCTGTTGGCACAATCGGTCCTTCGTCAGGCCTGGGGTGAGAGGTGCCATAGCTTACGATGAAGTCGAACTTCCCAGAAGGTTCGCCTAAGGGTCCGACTGTGGGGTCTCCCAGCTTGTAGCGCTGGTCCAGAGTAAGATCCTTGACTGTCTTACACGTCTCTGCATGCAAAATACCCTTGTCACAACAGGAGTATTCATCAGCCTTAACGATTTCTATTTCGGAGTCGAGCCATAAGATTAACTCCCTATGCAAAGTAGATGGAATCGCGGCGGCCTTATGAAGCCAATCGCGTCCTAAAAGCGCATTAAATGAAGGGGCTATATCGATTACAAAGAAAGCAGTTTCCTGCTCGTGTCTCCCGACGCCCAGGCGCACGGAGCATATGCCCAGGCACTCGGATTTTCTCCCATTAAAGCCACTTACAGCTACGTCGGTTCGCACCAACTCGCTAGGCTTGTACCCAAGTAATCTAAACTTGGCAAGGGGAAGAACATTGACAGTGGCGCCATTGTCTATTAAGACCCGGCCCACTAAGACACCATCAAAGGTGGCTGAGATGTACAGCGAATGCATATGCTATTTCATGCGATCTGATGGTTTCCTCAACCAGTGCAGAGGGAAGCCAGAAGGAAATGTAGCGACTTTAGAGTCGAGAGTTTTACCTTCCGGTGCCTCCGATTTGTTGTTGCAGGCGAATTCCGCAGGGAGGGTAAGAGCGTTACAGCTCACGAGGGGCCCTGGTTCTGCGTTGAAGTCGCAGGGCTTATCTCCTCGTAGAGGAGTGTAGTCGAAACTCGAGCCTGGGTCTTCCGAGTAGTCAGTAGACTCGACCCGCTCGGGCTCTGCGACTTGTTTCCCTGTGGCGTGGTTCCCGCCAAAGGGTGGCATCACAGGGGTCATTCTTGGCTTCTTCTGGGCGTGACTTAGACGCCTTTCTTTTCACTTTTGAACCCTCACGGGGGGCGTAACCTTCCTTTCTGCCTTCTGCCATTGAGACGAAGGGTTAAGCGCTTTGACGAACCTCGGTTTCTTAGAACCACAAGGAAGTCGACTCACCTCCACAAACTTTCCGTCGGCTGGGTCATATCCTATCTGCACAGGGTTATCTGCTGGCCTATTCGAAGAAGGCTTGTTAGAATTCGAGTTACCTGAGCCTTCAGGGCGGATTGCCTTCACCATCATCTCTCCTTTTGCGGATAAGTCGACGAGCCGCAAGAAGTAGTTAACGCAGCATGCTGTGCAGAGCTGGGTTATGAGTATGCGGTTGTGGGCGATCAGCTTGCACTTTTGGCACAACAGCTTTTCGTCCAAGAATTGGGCGATGGGTGGCCCTCTCCGCAGTTCCTGAGGATCAACCGTGTGTGATGCGTAGCGGGGCCTGCGATTTGCAGCCTGCTGAGGTCGGTCCGCTTCCTTATGTTCTTCTACCGATCTGATCTCGTTGACAGGGGTAGTTCTAGTGTACCCCTGTTTGACGACCCTTTAGCCCGACGAGTCTATGAACTCCAGTCGCCGTGCCGGGCGTTCCTTCCCCCGGGCGACTGCCTCTCCATTCCCCCTGTGACCCTGGGGGCCTCCTCTTCCTCCTCGCGAGGCTAATCGGCGATCTGCGCTAGGAGGGCTTTTGAGGGCGTGAGAAGGTCCTCGGGGGGTGTTCAGCGACATTGCCGCTTCCTCGAACGGGGTCAAGTCGTACCACTCCTCCGTCTTGCTGTCCAGTAGGTACTTCTTGAACGTGTGGCACTGATCCGTAGTATGGGTGTCGTTCAAGTGCCAGTGGCATAGCCACTTCTCCCTTCCTTTGGGCAGAATGAAGACCCCGCGCTCAACCAGTCGCTTCATGAGGGCATTAGCCACCAAAGTCTCGCTGGTTGCTTGTACGTCCTGCGAGGGTACAGCAGAGTCGTTAATAACTTCTAAGAGATTAACCTCAGCATCAAATATGTCAAACGTATGAATGGCGACTTCATCCCCGAATGGATTATTATCCACCACGGCGACTTCGTCGACCTCGGGAAAACGGAGCTCTTTAGACTCTATTAAATCCTGTATGATATTTCTAAAGGACAAACAGTCCTTGGTGGCATGAGTGAAAGACCCATGCCACTTGCAGTAATTCCTATTCTTTTCCCTCTCTGTCTGGGGAACTCGATGGCCGGGCTTAAGCCTAATCCTTTTCCTTTGATAAAGCCAGTCGAATATAACGTCGACTTTATCCGTGTCGAAAGAATATTTTCTTTCCTCGGCATTCTTTTGGGATGCCTTAGCTTTGGAATTCTTCTTAATCAAGGGATCGCATATAGTCGACTCCCCCTTGACAAATTCCGCCATGTCGACTTCATAAGTGTCGATTTGGTAGGCTCGAGTCAGCTGGGCTTCCTCTGTAAGGAGCTGATAATACTCAGTAGCCCTCCTGGCTAAGTCGCACAGGTCAACAAAGCGCTCGCCCTGCAGCTTTTTCCGAAACGGGATAGTCAACGCATTTAATGCGAGAAGTAACTGATCCTTCTCCGGTATGGGGGGTCTACACCGTAATGAGGCCCTTCTAAGTTTCATTAGAAACTGCCCTGGGTGTTCTCCGTTAGCCTGCTTAAGGCGCATAACCTCAAACATCGACATGGGAGTGTCCAGTCGAGCAAAGGTCTTAACGAACATAGACTGCATCTGAGTCCACGAGGCTATTGACCCTGGCGGCAAACTCGCATACCATGTAAAGGCGTCTCCTGTTAACGAATTAGGGAAGAGCTTCAGTTTCCAGAAGTCGTTCCCGGCCGCCTCACCAAGTTGGTGAGTGAAGCGAGCGACATGCTCGAGCGGGGTCATTTCATCTTCACCTGAAAAACGAGTAAAGTCGGGCACCCTATAACCTCTAGGTAGAGGGAAATCCCTGTCGACATATGCGGGGTAGGGAGACCTGTACAAACAGGCATCGTCTCGCCGAGCTATTCCGGGGATGACCTGCTCTATAATCTGAGTTATGGCCTCCCTCAAATCTGGAGGTACACCGCCTACTGGGGCCTGCGCTGGAGGTCGGGTCGACCTTATCGGGCTATACGGAGATCTGTCCCCCATTGCCTGATTCGCTGGATTCCTCATGTAGAAAGAAGGCTCCTCCCGAAAATTTCCACCTCGGGCTCCGAGCTCATAAGGGTCTCCAGTCGCGTCGATTACAGGTTCTTTTCCAGGGCGATGAGACGGAATAAAATCCTCCCCTCGATCTGTTTCCTCTGGAAAGTCATCTGCCTCATCCCAATACGTATTCGTTGGTCGATTATGTGAAGAAGAGGGTCGACTAGGGGGAACCAGATTCCCGGGTTCAAAAAGGGCATTTGTCCTTATCTCAGATTGCTCAAAAGTCACGTTACGTGGCCCTTGAGCAGTTCGTCGAGCGTCCGTCATGAACGTAGACTCCCTAAAGGGGGTTTCTCTCATACGAGACCTTGCTCTTTCCTCATTTCTCGGGCCAGAAAGTCGCCCCATTAGAGTCTGGACATCCATTAGAATATCCTTCATATCAGTCAACTCCTGACGCACATCCCCCAGTTCCTTGTGGAACTCCAGTCTTGAGATAAATTCGGACGGGGTATGTGAATCAAAGGTGGACTGGTTTGTAGCGGCCTGGCCTCCTAGGACCGGCGCTGGCAAATTCATTCCCGGAGGAAGTTCTGACTGGTTTGTGGCTGCCTGGCCTCCTAGGGCCGGCGCTTGCAAGCTCATTCCCGGAGGAAGTGCTGACTGATTTTCCCCATCTAGGGGATTGTGAGTTTCATGGGCGGTAGTCCTTCTCCCACTGTGGTCGCCAAAAACGTGTTCGCGCACGAAACGGATCACGTTGGAAATATTTGGCAAAGGACTCACAGTAGTTATATTGTGGTCGCCAGTAAGAAGATGCACAATCTTATTGAAATCAAATGCAAGTCTTACAATCTTAATAAGTAAAGGAAACAGGGCTTACAGCCATCAGAAATGAAAAAGTGCAAGCGGTAACAACGATGCAGAAATCTGGGACGGCGGAGAACTTGTGACGAAGGCCTTGGAAGCTCGCTCCGTCGTTGGAGGTCGCTGGCGGAAAGTTGTGACGAAGGCCCTACGAGCTCACTCCGTCGGTGGTGTCGCTGGCGGAAGGTTGACGGCAAAGGCCCTACGAGCTCACTCTGTCGGTGGAAGGGGAGTTGACCTATAAACCGGGTCAAGGTGTCTAATTTCCTAAGGTTGACGAACAAACTTCAGAGTTTTGGCTGTGTATGGTCGTATCCTGTCTTGAAAAATTTCTCTGCTATTTATAGAGGACTTGTACGTGATTAGTTAGATCATTCTGCAGATCGTGTTGCAGATCGTGCTCCCTAATGTCGTGGGAGTGTCTCAACAACTCCCTTGATATACGGGATCACGTTCCTGGATTTTTTAAGATCAGTTACGATCTTTAACGAACGTGATTTGAAAATAAATTTATTTCAACCTCGTCGACTTGATTGATCTGTACGGACTACGATCGACCTGGTCGACTTATCCGTGATTTTGTCGACTTGACCCTACTAGTAGACCTAGCTACCATTGAGTCATCTTGATTGGCTTTGATCACCGAAAACGTGTTCGTTGTAAGTCGACCTAGTCGACCCCGTTCATAAGTCGACCTAGTCGACTTCGTTGTGAGTCGGCCTAGATGACTACATCTTGGGCCGACTCAGAATGTGACTTGGGGGATTTCTGTTCTAAATCCAGGCCCAAAATTAATTGCCATGTCAACAAGGTTCCAGGTTTCACGTTCGGAACCTACCTTGGAACTTATCCACCCCTACTTCTAACAAAATTAATTGATCCGGGATCTTCATTTGGTCCTCATCTTCCTCTTGACTATATAATTTTTCCCACAAATATGTTTCATATTTTATAATTTTTACTAGTTATATTATAATTTATAAATTTTCCTTATTCTAGTTCTTTTAATAATAACTAGGTTATTTTCAGTTTTTTTAATTTAATACAATTGAAGCAAGATAAACACAAAAAATTGTGAATTCTAACTTAGATAATCATATTTAATTGTACCACCTCAATAATCATATATATATATTTGGAAACTTGTGTATTTACTTATATTCTCTTTCTTTTTTGGTAAATATATCCTCCCACAAATATATTAATTTTTATTTTATTTTATTATTATGATTATTATTTCGGGTGGATTTATGGGGATTTGAGTGTGGTTGTTATTTCATCAATACCATCATTCTTTTTAAAGTAAAATAAAAGGGTGGAAAAGGAACATAAATCGGCAGGAAAAGATGGAGTTTGAAAAGGAAATAAAATATAAAGTTAGAATAATGACATGTCCCATCAAATTTAGGGTTGATTTAGTTGTTCATGGCGGCTACAATAAGTTTGTTGTTATAAATATTTTGTGAAGTAAGACGTTAATTTTTAAAATTTATCAAATAATATTCGTAACTAGAAATTAAAAAAAATTGTGTTGATGTTTCTTCGTACATCAACTAGAATTTTAGACAATACTAATTGGAAGATTATAATGTCTTACCGAATATCAAGGCCATGTTTGATGCTTATGACTTGTAGTAAAATACTCATTTTTTTATTAAAAGATGTTAAAATTCACCCCCACCTCATTATTTAATGATAATTATGCAGCAATTCATTTTATCATGAACGGAGAAAGTATATTGAAATTGTTTGTAATGTTCGTGAAAGTATAAACAATGGAAATTATTCCAACAAAATATGTACGAATCAACTCAACAAAGAGCTGATATTTTTTTTACTGACCCGATCGTCGTGGGTTGCAAGGACTTGCGACGACCCTAAAGGATGTACTAAATCTGAGTTGGGCTTTGAACCTGCCGAAAACCTCTCAAAAGTTTTAATAGTTTGAAATTACATTTGTAGCTCATGGGTCGCCATGAACCTAAGTAAAGAGAACCTAAACAAAAGGTGTGTACTTGCTAAAAGAAATCACATGAATATTTTTAGGCAAAATATAAGCTTTTTTCCTTACCTTTTGGCGAATCATATTTTTTTTTCATATACAGATATGTCACTAACTTTGTGATAAATATTTTCCCTGGCCATTTTGTGACGACATTACGGAGGTGGCCAATTTGGACATAATGGAGGACTACATGATCTCTCCGTAAGAGATCTTACGTTGAAAGGGGAGGCGACCTGAAGGGGGCCTTCTTTAACCAAATCCTTTCATATCAGACTTTAACCAAATCATGAACACATATGCACAGATTTTTTAGCGTATCCGATTAGTCTGAAACGAGTGATCCTCTACCTTCCCATGTCCGGCACAATATCTCGAGTTTAGTAGGAAAATTCGAGACTCGCCCGTTTAGTCCTCGAAATTTTAGGGCGTTCTACGTATTGATCATTGGGCGTGAAACGATGCTACTTTTTCACGGGTCAGAGTCCCGTGGGAAATTTCGGGCAGGAAGTCTCTCTAGAAAAGAAGACGAAGATTCCCACCGAAAGCACTTTAATCCTTTTTCTCTCCCTTTATTTTCCTCCATTCAATCAATATTCATTACCTTCTTTTGTGAGCAGGTGGGAAAGTGAGAATGACCAGCTCAATAATGGAGTCCGTACGGAGCCAGGGCAGCGACCGATATTCCCTCTCCTCCATGAGATCTGAGTTCGATGTCTTCCTGAGCTTCCGGGGACCCGATACTCGTTACGGCATCGTTGACCACCTCTACGAGTGCATGACAGGGGCCGGTCTCCGCGTTTTCAAGGACGATGAGGAGATCCGCCGCGGCGAAGTAATTGGGGGTGAGCTCAAGCGAGCAATCGATGGCTCCAGGGTGTACGCCGTCGTCTTATCCAGGAACTACGCATCCAGCGCGTGGTGTCTCAGGGAGCTCGACATGATGGTGGATCTCTGCGGAGGCTCGAACGTCGGCAGGAAGATCATACTGCCGATTTTCTACGGGCCAGATCCTGCCGACGTGAAGCTGCGAACAGAGCTGTATCGGGAAGCGCTCGACGCGCACAAGGATCGATACGGGCAGGACGTAGTGAAGAAATGGGAGGAAGCACTTAAGACGGTCGGCGGGATCAGCGGATGGGACTCCAAAGCCATCCAGAGGTAACCACCAGAGCCTTGTTTTTTTTCTCACTTTCTCTTTTGAATAATTTCTGTTTCTTTGAACTTTTTTTGGAAATAAACGTGTCGGAATTCAATGTAATTACTCTATTTTCATTATCATCGTGCAGGGAAGGCAGATTCGTCCGATTAATAGTTCAAGATATTGTTGTGAAGCTGAGAATTAAGGATCAAACTTTGCCTGATCATCTTACAGGGATCGATAATCGAGTATTCAACATGTTAAATCTGTTGGACTGCGACTCCTCTGGTGTAAGACTCGTGGTGATTCATGGCATGGGGGGAATTGGGAAGACGACCCTTGCTAGGGTCATCTTCAATAAATTATCTTCACAATTCGAAGGGTCCAGTTTCATTTCCAACGTGCGTGAGTCAGCCACGGGTCATGGAGGCATTGCGAAGTTGCAAAACAAGTTATCGAGGGACATTCTTGGTGGCCCATACGCATCATGTAACTTCGACAATGGGTTCAGCGAGATAATACATAGGATTCGGGGCAAGAGGATGCTTCTGGTTCTCGATGACGTGGATCAGTTCTCTCAACTGGAGAAATTGGTCGGAAAAGACCTGGAAGACATGGTAGGAACAGGCAGTCGAGTCATAATCACTACCAGGGACAAAAGCGTTTGCAATCGATTTGTTCGTTTGGATTCCAAAATACTTCACTTTTATGAAATGGATAAAATGAGAGACAACCACGCCCTTCAGCTCTTCAGCAGGCATGCGTTTGGCACCGACGAGCCTCCAGAAGATTATCTTTCTTTATCGAAACACGTCGTTAAGACCACTGGGAACCTTCCCTTGGCTTTGGTGGTGATTGGAAGACACTTGTGTTGTGAGAGCAAAGAGTCGTGGAAGTATGAGCTCGAAAAGCTGAAGAACGTTCCCCTAGAAGAGGTCTTTGAGATCTTGAAGGTAAGTTATGACGCATTAGGCTGGAGGGAGCAGGAAATTTTCCTTGATATTGCGTGTTTTCGGGAGTATGAGATGCCTCGGAAGTATGCGTATTATCTCTGGGAAGCTCGCGAATTGCATCCAAAAAGCGGAGTGAAGGTACTCATCAATAAATCATTGATAAGGATTGATTTAGACGGTGAATTAAAGATTCACGACCAGCTTCGAGACATGGGAAGAGAAATTATTCGATCGGAAAACCCCGGTAAGCCTGAAATGTGGAGTAGACTTTGGGATCCAAACTATGCCTTAAAGATAGTGCTTCGGAAAAAGGTAAGGAACTCGTTGAATTAAGTTTGCATTTAAAATATTACACTTTCTTTTCATGTGCATTACTATGGGATTGATGTAAACCTTCACCGAGGACAATATGATTATTAATGTTACTTAAATTTTTTCATTTATTAGGTCGCGACAGAAATCATAGCAATGGTCTTGGAATTCAGAAGTATTACTGAAGAGTCCGAACTCTCTAACAAGAACTTTAAAGGATTATCTAATTTGTTGTATCTTCATCTAGAAGGAAAGTATCAATTTATTGGGGATTTAGGAAGTATCCGGGAGACGTTACTGTGGCTTTCTTGGCAGAATTGTAATCAACTATTGAAACCCGACTTCTTCAACATGAGCAACCTAGTTGTTCTCCGAATTCGAGGTAGATGGCGGGGTACTAAAAAGATGGTATGAACTCCTCCTCCCCATCCTCCTATATGTCATGTGCTTGATCGTTAAATGTGTTGATAAATGATGGTGCACGATGCATTTACAGATTATGCCTAATTTAAGGGTGCTGGAGGTCCAGAACAATGATGATATGACGACGACACCTGATGTCTCTTATTGCATAAAGTTGGAGATTATGGTTTTTGAGAATTTGCAAAACTTGGAAGAAATCCACCATTCGGTGGGTAAGTTGGAGAGTCTTACTTGTATGAAAATCTCCAGGTGTAAGTCTTTGAGAAGTTTACCTAAAGAGCTCTGTAGTGCAAGAGCTTTACGGGATCTAATTGTGACTAATTACGACAAGATTCGGGAGATGCATGCACTTCCAACAAGCCTAATGGAATTGGATGCTCGGGGGTGTCTCGAAGAAGGAATTCCGGAAGAAATCGGGAACCTATTAGCTTTAGAAGTATTGGACCTTTCGGGGTGTAAGATTCGCTTCATACCGGCAACAATTAGCCTACTCATGAGGCTCAAGTACCTCTGTTTGGTAGATTGTGAGATGCTTCGGGAGATTCGAGCACTTCCAACAAGCCTAATGAAATTGGATGCTTCGGGTTGTCCTCTCGAAGAAGGAATTCCTGAAGAGATCTGGAACCTATCAGCTTTAGAGGAATTGGACCTTTCGGAGAGTAATATTCGCTTCTTGCCGGCAACAGTTAGTAAACTCACAAGCCTTAAGTACCTCCGTTTGGGAGATTGTGAGATGCTTCGGAAGATACTAGCACTTCCAACAAGCCTAACGAAATTGAATGCTTCAGGTTGTCCTCTCGAAGAAGGAATTCCGGAAGATATCGGGAACCTATTAGCTTTAGAAGAATTGGACCTTTCGGAGAGTAATATTCGCTTCATACCGGCAACAATTAGCCAACTCACGAGCCTCAAGTCCCTCCATTTGACTCTTTGTGACATGCTTCAGGAGCTTCCAAAACTTCCTACTAGCCTAATCAAGTTTTCATTTTCATGGAAGACGATGGGATTCTCTGAAGCAATAAGTTGTACAAAAGAGGATGTAACGAGAGTTATTACATTTAGCAGAGTTTTTGAGTTGGAGTTCCTTTCCAGGCTCAAGACTCTCGGTTTGAGTTTTCCAGACATGGCTTCCCCGGAGACACAAGTGAAGATAGAAAATTTCACATGGACGGAGGTGGAGCTTGGTGGGCTGGATTCGTTACCCAGTCTTACAAAGTTATCTATTAAAGAATCCCATAGTCTCCTCCGGGTGTCAAACATAGGGAGATTGAGGAGGGGGCTGAGGTCGCTTGTGTTCAGAGAGTGTGGAGCTTTGATGGAGATTCCAGGACTGGATCAATTGGAGATATTGGAGGAGGTGGAATTTTACCATTGCCGTTCCATTTGCGGAATTCAGGATTTGTTGGGCTTGAAAAGATTGAAGGAGGTGAAAATTACTGGTTGCTCCTCGTTGCTCCGCGTACCCGGTTTGATCGACGAGTGTCACCTATATATTGAAGGCTGTGCCAAGTTGTTGGAGAATTTTGAGGGCAGTTACAGGGAATACAGGGAGTTAGAGGATGTCTCATTGGATGTCTCAGGGAGTTATTACATTTAGAATCCTTTACAGGCTCAAGACTCTCGGTTTGAGTTTTCCAAACATGGCTTCCCCGCAGACAGATGTGAATATTATGAATTTCACATGGACGGAGGTGGAGCTTGGTGGGCTGGATTCGTTACCCAATCTTACCAAGTTGTCTATTTGGAGCTCTGATAGTCTCATCCGGGTGTCAAACATAGGGAGATTAAGGGGGCTGAGGTGGCTTAGGTTCAGTGTGTGAGAGCGTTGGTGGAGATTCCAGGACTGGAACAATTAGAGATGTTGGAGGAGTTGAGCTTTAACTGGTGCCCTTCCATTTGCGGAATTCAGGATTTATTGGGATTGAAAAGATTGAAGGAAGTTAATATCTGGTATTGCTCCTCATTGCTCCGTGTGCCCCGTGCGATCGACGAGTGTCACCTATCAATTATTCGGTGTGACAAGTTGAAGGAATTTAGGGGGAGGTACAGGGAATACGGGAGGAAAGATGTCTCATTGGATGCCTAAAAAATGTTATTGTTTTTTTATTTCAAAGTCGACCACTTCTTCTTTCCTCTTGCGAACATGAAGAGCTGAATGAAGAACAATGGTTTTGGAATTTATTTAAAGAAAGGCGATGATTAGAATTTTTGTTTTCAAGGGTTACATGGCTTTTACAGCACTTACGGTGGGGTATGAATATGAATTGTTCATGTCATTATGCATTCAAACCTAAAATAATAATCACAGTTCATGAATGTTCATGTCATTACGATAAACAACGTGGGCGAATAATGGCAAAAGGGAGGTAGTAGTTAGCATCCATATGTATCATCCGATCAGCAAAGAAACATGATACAATTTTCTGGTATTCCACCACCCCGCAACGCGACTTCTTCTTAAAACCAAAAGTGCAGGAACAAAGGAGCGCCTATCTGAAATGTTTCGAGATCGAAAGGGTAAAAGAAAATCTCATGGAAGCTTCTTCTTGTTGCCTCTCGCTGTACGAGGAATCCTTGTCAATGAACAACGCGACGCGACACAGGTATATTACCCCTAGACACTCTGTAACCTCTTCACTAGAAACTCGATATAAACCACGTGACAAATCATGTCACCAATGATCGTCAAAATATCTATTTTGCCTGTCCAAACTCTCACACATTCCTGCAAGGAAGAAACTCCTGTGAGATGAACGACATAAAAGAAAATACATTGGCCTCGTAAATATTTTCTTTTACAGCATTCAAAATTATGCTTCCAAAGTTTATGAACACATTTCATATTTTATCACAATAAATAGAGAGATTCATCCAAATCCACTAATCATAGGAAGCACAAAGACTCAACACCTGTGATCAGTTTGAAGAATGAAATGGACGTGTAGAAGTTTGCCTCTATTTGATGGTAGTCATGCCATAGCCAACATAACCAGCATTACTTTTGGCTATGACATCGGTATTTGCATTTCCAAATCCATAGCTTAAGAGGGCACAATCTTCCGTCTTTGATGGGGATGATCCCCAACCGGGGGGGTCTCCATAGGCGAAATCATTCTCATAGAGATCCAAACTTCCGTCTTTCTCTTGATTTATCACTGTGTGAAGTTGCTCATATATAATTTTTAACACACGCCTCTCTCGATTGAGTCCAATATATTTTTTGAGATTGACGTAATCTAATAGACTTTCTTCGACAAAAAAAGGGATGATGAATATTTAAGATGATGATCTGACACAAAAACCCTATTTTTTTTGCTTTCTTTGTTTTGGATTTGTCGTCTTTTGCTTATCTTATCTATTTAGGAAATTATATACATGTGTTACCTTATATTCTCTTTCTTTTTTTATTTTATTATTAAAATTATTACCTCTTGTTATTATTATCTTATCAATGCAATCATTCTTTTTAAAGTAAAATAAAAGGAGAAGAAGGAAGACATTCGCATAAAAAGATGGAGCTTTTTTGAAAGGAAATAAAATATAAATTTTAAACGTTAATTTCGTCTAAATAATTTTAACTTAATAAATTTTAAAAATTAGTAAGGGCTTCTTTTGTAACATATATAAAGAATTTTCTGATAAGAATAGTATGCATATTTTACATATTTTACAAAATATTGTTTTCGTTAGAACTTCTTTTGTAACATATACAATGAATTTTATGATAGTATGCCATATCTATTTTTTGACACGGCAAATTATTAGTGGTTTCAATCACGTCACAAAGGTTGTTTGGTTCATTTTTGGATTAGGAGTAAGTATTGATTTAGAGTATGATGAATTTGATTTTAACTAAATATTGGGTCCGAAATATAGTGATGAGACATGGAAGGCTATGGATTTTGGGAAATCTTTGATTACTTTTCTTGCACACCTTTCTATCTTATTGTAACTCTTTCTTGATGACCGCCACACGTCATCAAGAATTTCCCCTAGCCTTCGCACACTCCGCGTCGTCTTCCCCTTCGGCGACCTATGCCTTGGCGACGACTCCTCCACCCTCCTCAGGTGGCGTGCCCACTTTGGCTCCTTCCTCAAACGCTGCCTCATTCTCACTGCTGCCGCTACCTCCTCCCCCTCGCCAAGGATGGGCGGTCCGTGTGCCGTCAATGCCATCCCTGACTCCCTGCGTACTAATCTCTGCAAGACCTTGACGATATCCTCCCTGTCAGCCGCCTCCTGATGGCAACGTACGCTCTGGCCAATCATAGCGGAGCACATGACACTCGAGAGCATGGTGGTGACCGACACAGATGGTCAGGGGGTGCTGCTCATGGATAGGGATCAGCTCGAAGAGCGGAGGAAGGAGCCTATGAGGATGCTCCCTGCCCACATAAGGATGTGGGAGGGGTATACTCCCATGGTCGAGTTATCAAGCGGGGTGGTGTTGAAAGGTGCGAAAGTGGTCGCGATTCTTCCAAGGCCGAGTAACAGTGAGGAGCAAGAGATGGGTTTGGGTTGGATTGAGGAGGAATTGGACGGGATGCACGCAGAGATTGTTCGAATGTTAGTAGAGGGGAGGACTCATCGTTACCAAGAAATTAGCTGGTGTTATTATTCGTTCCAATGACGAGTTGGCTAGATAAGAATGCTTGAATTGGCTTATTTGTTGTAATAAATCGAATGTAGATTGTAAAGCTAAGTATTTGGAGGTCTTCTAACCTGAGCATATTTTCCAGGTATCGGAAACCGGTCGGAACAAGACCATAAGATTTGATTTTTAAAAACCGACAGTGTCACCTCAGAACGAACTTAGAATATGACATAATATATTTTAATATATAATATATTTATATAATCTTTTTTCATTATTTATATAAATTATTTTTATTTTAAAATTGTAAATATTTCTTATTATATTTAGCAATTTTACCTATTACCCATAGATTTTCGAGTGTTTTTTAAATTAATTGGAGTAATGTGGTGGGTTTAATGTAGAAGTGTCCCATAAGAACACGGAACCGGTACCAAAACCGATTGGGTGATTCTTTGAGCTATATGGTAGATTTTAAGGCCTACAAGTAATGAAACGGCTGGTGTAGGCTCCAGGTCCTACATTCGGTACCTACCATGGAACCAGTTCGCCCCTGCTTCTAACAAAATTAATTGATTCGGGATCTTCATTCGGTTCCTCATCAGCCTCCTCATCAGGAAAAGATGGAGTTTTGAAAAGGAAATAAAATATAAAGTTGTAACAATGCATGTCCCATCAAATTTAGGGTTGATTTGGTTCTTCATGACGGATATAATAAGTTTGTTGTTGTAAATATTTTGTAAAGTAAGATATTAATTTTTAAAATTTATCAGGTAATGCTCGTAACTCGGAATTTAAAACAATTATACCGATGTTTCTTCGTACATTAACTAGAATTTCAGATAATACTAATTGGAAGATTATAATTTCTTACCGAATATCGAGGCAGAGTTTGATGCTTATGACTTACAGTAAAAAACTCATTTTTTTATTAAAAGATGTTAAAGTTCACACCCACCTTATTATTTAATGACAGTTAAGCAGCAATTCATTTTATCGGACAAAACATATTGAAATTGTTTGTAATGTTCGTGAAAGTATAAACAATGGGAATTATTCCAACAAAACAGGTATGAATCAACTCAACAATGAGCTGATATTTTTACCAAATATCTTGCCAAAGATCCATTCAATTATATTAATTTCAAGTTATAAAACTCTTGGAAACATGTGAACTTAAGAACTTATCAGTGTTCTCAAGGGTACTAACCGGAGATTTCATGTTCGAATCTCGAAAGCCATGCTTTGGGTACCTATCAGGCCCTAATTTTGGTAGACTTTACTGACCCGATCGTTGTGGGTTGCAAGGTCTTACGACGACCCTAAAAGATGTACTAAATCTCAGTCGGGCTTTGAACCGGCCGAAAATCTCTTAAAAGTTTTAATGGTTTGAAATGATATTTGTAGCTCGTGGGTCGCTATGAACCTAAGCAAAGAGAACCTAAACAAAAGATGTGTACTTGCTATAAGAAATCACATGAATTGTTTCAGGCAAAATGTACGTTTTTGAGTCCACCTTTTGGCGAACTTAATTTTTTGTCGACATCTTTTTTTTATATACAGATATGTCATTAACTTTGTGATAAGCCGTTTCCTTGACCATTTTGAGACGACGTTATGGAGGCCATCAATTAGGATATAACGGAGGACTACATGGTCTCTCCATAAGAGATCCTACGTGAAAGAGGGAGGTGGCGAGGGTCCTTCTTTAACCAAATCTTTTCATATCAGACCAAATCACGAACAAATATGCACACATTTTTTAGCCTATCCGATTAGTCTGTGTTGGAAAAGGTTTTGATGATGAGCCAGACCTCTGTGCCACAGAAGGTCGAACATTCTTGGCATTGATGATGAGCCTGACCCTCTGTAATACAGAAGGTCGAACATTCTATTCTACAGAAGCTTCTCATAATGAGGATCTTTTTGTAAGAATCATTGTTGTAATTAAATAATTAGTTATCAATTATTTAATTACGAAATATATATTATCTGATTAAGATATTCGTCTAATCATATTACCATGATTTGATTTTCAAATAATCATATTGGAGATAATATTTCTTGTAGAAGGAAATGTATCTTCTATATATGGAAAGGTTCTATTATTTGGTCTATAGGCTTCTGTAAGCTTACTTGATCAACATACGAACATTATTTGATTGCAAATCACCACCACCTGTCCAGATACACTCTCACGTGTGTTTTTATCAGGATGGAATTGACTTCAAGTCATTTGGAAACAAATCAACGATTGTTTCCACCTGTAGAAGGTTATCAAGCAGAACCTTCTGCGATACCTTCTGTGGTGCACTATTCATGGAAAATATATCATGATCTTATTCTGATTTATTTTCTGAATGCTTGCACGTGTATATCATTCTGTTTATTATGTAAACTAACTTTTAATTTCTTATTTTGCAGATTACGTTTTTATATGTTCCCTTTTGTATTTTCTTCTTAGAATTTTGTGTATAAATAGCCACGCCCTCTCCCATTGTAAAAAACACAACGAATCCATCCCATTCTGTCCAGAGAGAGCGTGAGCTTCATTTGTTTTAATTTCCTTAGTTCTCTCATTCTTTCATTCGTTTTGAGTTAGTCACACGAGGAGCACTAGCGACGGACGACTGCATCGTTGGTGAAGCCTTCTGGGAGAGTGACTCGGGGGCTCGAGGGACTCGGCTGGAAGCTGCGAGACGTTGTTGGAAGCGTGTGTACGTGGGCAACGTGCAGCGGGCCGGAGAGAAGGGCTGAACCTCGGGAGCACAGAAGGTGAGGGACTGACCAGCTTCTGTTGTGTAGAACTCTGTGTGCAGGAACCTAGGACGGAGGCTGCCGTCTGCTTGCGTGGGGTTTGCCGCGTGCTTACGCAGGGTCTGCTGCGTGCTTGCGTAGGGTATGCTACGTGCTTGTGTGGGGTACGCCACATAGTCGCTATCTCGAGGAGATCGTGCAGGTCGTGTGGAGCCGCCGAAGGGAAAATCCATCCTTGAACAGGGGTTGTTGTTCGCTTGCGTAGGGTCCGCTACGTGCTCGCGTGGGGTACGCCACGAAGTCGTTTTCCTTAAGAGGATTGCGCATTTGGTTACCTTGTTAGTCACGTTAACGCGTGCAACCTTCTGTTGTGCAGAATCTTCGGATCTGTATAACCTCCTGTAGAGCAGAACCTTAAGGTCTGAATCTACTTTAGTGCAGAACCTTACGGTCTGTACAACCCTCTGTAGTACAGAACCCTACGGGTCTGTGCATACATTTTCCTTGTCACTTTTACTACAGAACCTCACGGTCTGTTCAGTAGAAGGTCGACTTCCCTTGGTACAGAATCTTTTAGATCTGTGCTTCTCAATTAAGTCATTTTCCTATACAGAACCTTCTGTTGTGGATTGACATACTCGGTACAGAACCTTACGGTCTGTGCTACCT
>CM042890.1:11347130-11471031 GCA_023653495.1 Melastoma candidum | reverse complement strand
AGGTGAAATTCAAATGAGACGAATATCTCCTGGAGTCACTTAGCTTGTTAACACAACAAAAGGTTTACAAGATTACTTCCGGTAGGTATAAAGTCGCTAAGACCTAAAATAATTGTGGTCAGGAAGTACCCCAAGAAATTTCAATTCACATGGGAGCAGTAGACGGATTCGTAACCTCTATGGATACAGTATAAATAGGCAATCAACAGAGTAGAAGCAAATAAATTATATCTAAATGAAAGGTAAGTATTGGATGGGAAGGATCATTGAGGTATGCTTCTGGTATTCTCTGTATCTGTTCCACCAAGCGCAGGGTATTCAAGAAACTCACTCTGTGCAACCATTTCCAGGCAGTTTTGCATATCAGGGGATGCCGAAGATGATCGTCGAATCAAATCGACTAGACAGACAACAATTGAACTTTAGGAAAGAAATATAATTCAACTGACCAAACATTTCATACTTCCCGAAACTCATTTTGGAATGCCCGATCAGAGCAGGGTCAAGATCTTGCTTCCTATTTTTAGCAGCAATTACGGCCACTTTCTCATGTTGTTCCAATCCATCAATCTGAGTAAAATATTCTCAATATACTCAAGAGTCCCGGAAAAACATTGTTTCTAGCAAAGAAAGAAGCTGCTATATCACATGAATACGCCATGAGCAACAAGTAAATTGCGGAAAAAGAGCAAATAACGGCAAAAATACTAAACCTGACGAAATAACAGTGACAACACTCTCCTGGTGGCTTCATGGATTTCGTTGCCTCGTGCAACATCTAAATTTAAACCACAGGAACTTTTGTTTGGTCTGGCCCTCAAGAACAATTTGCCTATCAGTAAAACTCAATTCTGAAGATGTTTTCACGGGACAGACCCGAGCATTCTCATGCTCTATACAAATGATAATTTCACTATATTGATCCATGGATTTATAACACCATGCCTACGAATGAAAGGAGAACCCGTATTGTTCGACACAGTGTAGGAATTAACACATATGAGAAACAGTAAGGAATTCACGGCAGACGTGCAACGACCATATTTGTTGGAAGACGGGTTTTTAAAACGCGCCCTAGGGACAGTAATGGCTATCGCAACGGATGTAGGATATCGACCTTGTCATTCGCGATAAACGTGGGAAGTATACAATCTATACCGTCAATACTTGAGGGCAAAAGTACCTTTCCTTTCTATTATTGAGTTTGGCCGCCGGTCTTTCCAATATACGAGATTTTATAAATTCACAGTATGAGCTTAGTAAAATGTACTACATGTTTAGTAATTCACCTAATGAGCTCAATAATGGAGCCAGGGCAGTTGGCAGTGACAGATATCCCCTCTCCTCCGCAAGTTAAAAGATATGGTCGATGTAATAAATTTAGTTCTCTTCCCCCACGACATCATCTCCTCCACCAAATCTCTCCCATCTGATTGATATATATCATCAAATCATTTGCCCTCCTCGTCGTCTCCCTCGTGCCCCCACGGTTTCACAGCAGGAGTGCCCTGGTAATTAAGGCGGCAACCCGTCTAATTCGGCAACGTCCTCTTGCGATACTCGAACCGATCCACTTCTTCTCTTTCATGGAGTCGATGCCTGTACCAGATCAGAAATGGATTATAATGATCGCCGTCGTGGGGGCATTCATTGTGACGATCACTGCAGGCTTGTGTATTCTTATGAAGCAACGCATTAAAGGAAAGGAAGGTGCAGCGGGTAACACCAACACAGGTAACTTCAAACAGCAGACCTGATTTCTTATCAATCTCGGCTTCTTAATCTTTGACTACCTTAAACTTATTTTTAAACTTCTTTGGCAAAGTAAGCATAAGCAGCTCAACAATGGAGTCCGTACGGAGCCAGGGCAGCGACCGAGATTCCCACACCTCCATCACATCTGAGTACGACGTCTTCCTGAGCTTCCGGGGACCCGATGCTCGTTACGGCATCGTCGACCACCTCTACGAGTGCATGACTTGGGCCGGTCTCCGTGTTTTCAAGGACGACAAGGAGATCCGTCATGGAGAAGTAATTGGGGGAGAGCTCGAGCGAGCTATCCGCGGCTCCAGGGTCTACGCCGTCGTCTTCTCCAGGAACTACGCATCCAGCGTGTGGTGCCTCAGGGAGCTCGACATGATGGTGGATCTCCATGGAGGCTCGAACGTTGGCAAGAAGATCATACTGCCGATTTTCTACGGGGCAGATCCGGCCGACGTAAAGCTGCAAACAGAGCGTTATCGGAAAGCCCTCGACAAACACAAGGGTCGACACGGGCACGACATCGTGAAGAAATGGGAGGAAGCACTCAAGACAGTCGGCGGGATCAGCGGATGGGACTTCAAAGCCATCCAGGGGTAACCACCAGAGCCTTGTTATTTTTCTCACTTTCTCTTTTGAATCATTTCTTTTTTTTTTTGGAATTAAACGTATCGGAAATCCACAAGGAGGATGGTGATGACTACGGCGACTGAATTCCATGTAATTACTCTATTTTCATTGTCGTCGTGCAGGGAAGGCAGATTCGTCCGATTAATAGTTCAAGATATTGTTGTGAAGCTGAGAATCATGGATCAAAGTTTGCCTGATCATCTTACAGGGATCGATGATCAAGTCTCCAACATGTTAAATCTGCTGGACTGCGACTCCTCTGGAGTAAGACTCGTGGTGCTTCACGGCATGGGAGGAATTGGGAAGACGACCCTTGCTCGCGTCGTCTTCAATAAATTATCTTCCCAGTTCGAAGGGTCCAGTTTCATTACGAACGTGCGTGAGTCGGCCAAGGGTCATGGAGGCATTGCGAAGTTGCAGAACAAGTTATCGGGGAACATTCTCGGTGGCCAATACACGAGATCGTGTAACTTCGACGATGGGTACGGCGAGATGATACAAAGGATTCGGGGCAAGAGGATGTTTCTGGTTCTCGATGACGTAGATCAGTTCTCTCAACTGGAGAAATTGGTCGGAAAAGACCCGAAAGATACGTTAGGAACAGGCAGTCGAGCCATAATCACGACTAGGGATAAAAGCGTTTGCAATCGATTTGTTCGTCCTAGTTCCAAATTACTTCATTTTTATGAAATGGAGAAAATGGCTGACAACTACGCCCTTCAGCTCTTCAGCAGGCATGCCTTTGGCACCGATGAGCCTCCAGAAGATTATCTTTGTTTATCGAAACAGGTCGTTAAGACCACAGGTAACCTTCCCTTGGCTTTGGAGGTGATTGGAGGACACTTGTGTTGTCAGAGCAAAGAGTCATGGAAGTATGAGCTCGAAAAGCTGAAGAACGTTCCCCAAGAAGAAGTCTTTGAGATCTTGAAGGTAAGTTACGATGGGTTAGACTGGAGGGAGAAGGAAATTTTCCTCGATATTGCGTGTTTTCAGGAGGATGAGATGCCTCGGAAGTATGCGGATTGTCTCTGGGAAGCTCGCTACTTGTATCCAAAAACCGGAGTGAAGGTACTCATCAATAAATCATTGATAAAGATTGATTCATTTGGTAAGTTCTGGATTCACGACCAGCTTCGAGACATGGGAAGAGAAATCATTCGGTCGGAAGGCGATGGAAGACCCGAAAGGCGTACTAGACTTTGGGATCCAGTGGACGCCTTAAAGATAGTACTTCAAAAACAGGTAATGAGTTATTTAAGCTGGTCGAATTCACTTTTGTGATGAAGAAATGGTTCATAATTCTATTTTATTAATAAAAATTTTTCTTTGGCATCGAAATATTACTATTCATCGAGCACAATATAATTATGAATGCCGATCGACTTTTTTCATTTATAAGGTCTCAGAGAAAATCATAGCAATGAACTTGGGGAGACATGATGAAGCACACAACTTCTCTGATAAGAACTTCAGTGGATTATCTAATTTATTGTTTCTTCATCTAAATGGGACGAAACTTATTGGAGATTTTGGAAATATCCGGGAGAGTTTATTGTGGTTTTCTTGGTGGGGTTGCTATGAAAAGTTGAATTTCAACTTTTTCAAGATGAGAAGCTTAGTTGTTCTCAGAATCATTGGTATCAAAGGTGGATGGAGGGATGGTGAAAAGCTGGTATGAAATCCTCTTTTCCTATATGTCATGTGTTTGGTAGGTAAATGTGTAAAGCGCTCTTCTTCTTATTATAATTTGTGGTGCATGCATTTACAGATGATGCCTAATTTAAGGGTGCTGGTGTTGAGGATTAGCGACATGACTACGTCACCCGACCTCTCTTGTTGCTTAAAATTGGAGATTATGGTTTTTTTTAATTGCTTCAATTTGAAAGAAATCCACCATTCGGTGGGTTTGGAGAGTCTTGCTTATATGAACATCTCCTGGTGTCCCTCTTTGAGGAGTTTACCGAAAGAGCTTTGTTGTGCAAGAGCTTTACGGGAGCTAATTGTGACTTACAGCAAGATTGAGGAACTACCGGAATTACTTGGGAGGTTGGAATCCTTGAGGACACTTGACTTACGGCATAACAAGATCAGAAGTTTAACCACCTCGATATGTGATCTGAAGAACCTAACGTTCTTATATGCTTCGAATTGTCCTCTTGAAAAAGGAATTCCAGAAGAAATCGGGAGACTATCGGCTTTAGAAGAATTGAACCTTTCGAGGAGCAAGATTCGCTTCCTTCCAGCAACATTTAGTCAACTCATGAGCCTCAAGTCCCTCTACTTGCGTGGTTGCAACATGCTTCAGGAGGTTCAAGGACTTCCAACCTGCCTAACGGTGTTGAATGCTTCGGATTGTCCTCTCGACGAAGGAATTCCGGAAGAAATCGGGAGACTATCGGCTTTAGAAGAATTGAACCTTTCGGAGAGCAAGATTTGCTTTCTGCCAGCAACAGTTAGTCAACTCACGAGCCTTAAGTCCCTCAGGTTGAAGCGTTGTGAGATGCTTCAGGAGCTTCGAGGACTTCCTACCAGCCTAACAATGTTGGATGCTTCGGGTTGTCCTCTCGACAAAGGAATTCCGGAAGAAATCCGGAGCCTGTCAGCTTTAGAAAGATTGGACCTTTCGAGGAGCAAGATTCGCTTCCTGCCAGCAACAGTTAGTCAACTCACGAGACTTAAGTCCCTCAGGTTGATGTGTTGTGAGATGCTTCAGGAGCTTCGAGGACTTCCTACCAGCCTAACAGTGTTGGATGCTTCAGGTTGTCCTCTCGACGAAGGAATTCCAGAAGAAATCGGGAGCCTGTCAGCTTTAGAAAGATTGGACCTTTCAGGGAGCAAGATTCGCTTCCTACCAGCAACAGTTAGTCAACTCACGAGCCTTGAGTCCCTCGGATTGGATGGTTGTCGGATGCTTGAGGAGCTTCGAGGACTTCCTACCAGCCTAACATACTTTGCATTTTCATGGGAAACGGTGGGACTCTCTGAAAAAATACGTTGCATAAAAGAGTATAGACAGAGAATTATTACATTTACAGGAGTTTTCGAGTTGGGTTTCCTTTCCAGGCTCAAGACTCTCGGTTTGAGTTTTCCAGACATGGCATCTCTGCAGACTTGTGTGGAGATAAGAGATTTTACATTGACAGAGATGGAGCTTGGTGGGCTTGATTCGTTACCCAGTCTTAGGACATTGAGTATCAATGAGTCCGATAGTCTCCTCCGCGTGTCGAACATAGGGAGATTGAGGGGGTTGAGGTCGCTTGAGTTCAGAGAGTGTAGAGCGTTGGTGGAGATCCTAGGACTGGAACAATTGGAGATGTTGGAGGAGTTGAGCTTTCACTGGTGCCATTCCATTTGCAGAATTCAGGATTTGTTGGGCTTAAAAAGATTGAAAATTGTGGATATCTGGGTTTGCTCCTCGTTGCTCCGCGTTCCCCGTTTGATCGACGAGTGTCGCCTCTCAATTTCTTGCCGTGTGAAGTTGCGGTCATTTGAGGGCAGTTATAGTGAGTACGAAGGAGAGAGCAACACAATTCAATTGGAAGATGATTCCAGGGAAGGAGGAGGTGGGAAATGAAGAAGAATTGTATAACAAGTTTCCTTTTTCTTTTGTGAATGAGTTGATTTAGTAACATAAATCAACAGAAACATTAATCAAAAGGCTTCTTGAAGAAAATTGATGAATCAATCAGGTCATGAAATATCACTATCCAAAAGTAGCTCATCATCCTCCTCCTCCTCCTCCTCTTGTAATCACCAATATCACCATTTTCTTGCCTAAACTGATTCCAAGAGCACATCAACTATCCGTATGGCCACTTGACCAGATGCCGGCCCGGCACCACCCTTGCCAATAAACAACGTGGGCGAATGGCAAAAGGGAGGTAGTAGTCAGCATCCATATGTATCGTCCGACCACCAGAGAAATATGATACAATTTTCTGGTATTCGACCACCCCGCAACGCGACTTTTTCTTAAAATCAAAAGTGCAGGAACACAGTAACGCCTATCTGAAATGTTTCGACCTCCAAAGGGTAAAAAAAATCTCATGGAAGCTTCTTCTTGTTGCCTCTCGCTGTACGAAGAATCCTTGTGAATGCACAACGCGACGCCACACAGGTATATTACCCCTAGACACTCTGTAACCTCTTCACTAGAAACTCGATATAAACCACGTGACAAATCATGGCACCACTGATCGTTACTTTGCCTGTCCAAACTCTCACATTCCTGAAAGGAAGAAACTCCTGTGAGAGGAACAACATAAAGAAAAATACATTGGCCTTGTAAATATTTTCTTTTTCTTTTCCCAAAACAGCATTCAAAATTATGCTTCCAAAGTTTATGAACACATTTCTCATTTTATCGCAATAAATATAGAGATTCATCCAAATCCACTAATAACAAGGAGCACAAAGACTCGACACCTGTGATCAGTTTAAAGAATGAAATGGACGTATAGAAGTTTACCTCTATTTGATGGTAGTCATGCCATAGCCTTTGCATTTCCAAATCCATAGCTTAAGGGGGCAGAATCTTCCGTCTTTGATGGGGATGATCCCCAACCGTGGTGGTCTCCATAGGCTAAATCATTCTCATAGAGATCCAAACTTCCGTCATAACCGACCCCGGATGCGGCATACGATGAAGGTGGCCCAATCACGCCAATGCCAACGTTATTTTTCTGATAACTCCCAGGATAACGTTCGTATATGCTCCCAGAATTAGAATTTCGACCACTAAGCTTGCTTCCGTTAACAAATCCGTCGCTCCACCTAGAAGAGGAACCCCAGAGATTTGCAATGCTTTCATAAGGATCCATCCATGAATTATCATTTCCGGATCCATTGAGAGTACCAGAATTTGCAGAGAAGCCAAAGCTGTCATTTCCCCACAGGCTCCCTCTAGTCAGACTCAGTAATGGATTACCACTGAAATGACCGATTGGGCCATTGTTGGCAGGCCTCCCTGAAATTCCACCATACAGAGAATTGGACTCGTTTACATAACCAAGGTTGGGGTTGAAGTTTGGGCTCAGTCCATAGCTTGAATTCGAGTTCGGCCCTCCCTTCTCATAAAGAGACACAAAAGGGGGAATCAACCCAGGACTAACTCTACCATCCACTCTAGCTCCATAGTTGCCGACTGGGGATGAAGCATAACCGCCCTGAGGATAACCATTGAGGAAGCTGCTAACTCTACTCAGACCAGGACTATAACTACCTAAGGGGCTCCGATTGGACAATGGAGACATCTCTTTGGGGACTGCTCGCTTGACCTCTACCATTTTACCATTAAGCTCGTGGAATGTCTTGTAAAGAGCTCTGTCCACTGCATCCTCTGTATCAAAAGTGATAAATCCAAAACCTCTGGGTCTTTGAGTGTTGTGATCATACATCACGACGACATCCGTAATCAATCCAAACTGATCAAAGTACTTCTTGAAGTCGCTCTCAGTAATTGTCGAAGGTAATCCTCCAACAAAGATTTTCTTTGTGCGGATATTGTTCTGGCCAGGAGACATGCTGTTGCCTCTTGGGTTTCTTGAAATATTGTTTTGGTCATCCCTAGGGACAGCCTTCTTTGCCTCAACCTGATAAAGAAAGGCCATAAAATCAATACTGGATCAATCTCCTGGTATATACTACTATATCAAAATTCTATTTTCACCAAAAATGAAATTCAACGAGAACAGATCCCACTTGAGGGAACCCGGGCTTCAACAGTGGGGAAGTATGAAAAGCGAAAAACATAGTTGATCGCACATACTTCATGTTTTTGTTCACCAGTCAGGGAAGCCCAATATCACAGCCAAATTCTATATGTGGACCAGGTACATTTTCATTTTCATCCACATACTCTCTGGTAAGAAACACAAACACCTGCAACCCATCCAGTCTTCTTTCTGGACAAACATTTTTTCAGTTTTCAACAAACAGTTAACTAAGAAAGAAATTCCAGCTGATGCTTATAAAAAAATCAGCTGAATAGACAGGCTTCTTGTGTTTCCACAAGCTTGAGACGAAGAACATCGATCGAAAGAAGCAATGTCTTAGCAAACAGCATCCGGGGTACTTGCCACAGAGAAACATACTAAACAGAGGTCATAGTCTTACACTTCTGCCGTCAATTATGTGCTTCTCCTGAACGACTCTCTCTGCAACAGTTGGATCAGCAAAGACGACGAAGCCAAATCCTCGGACCCGTCCCGTGGCACGATCCCTCATAATCACAGCTTCCACGACATCACCAAAGTTCTGGAAATAATCCCTCAAGCGGTCTTCATTGGTGTCCCAAGAAATCCCGCCAACGAACAGTTTCCCGTGATCAATTTCCATTCTGCAGCAGGTCAAATTTATCCCTCTTCCATCAGTTTATTAAATGACACCACCAGAAAAGGGCAACAACCCATTCAAAAACATGTAAGACCCACCAGGAACCAATCAGAACACACTAATGGACTAAAAACGAAAACCAGCCACCCAAACCAAACCGATCCCAATAAAAAAGCAAGAGAATACAATCCATAACACAGCGATGCATCATTAAATCAACAATCCTCCGACAGTCGTCCCATCACAATGCACCTCGAATTCCTTGAACAGAAAAAAAGAGGGTACCTTTAATCCCTGAAGCAGAAGCCAGAACTTAGGATGATCGTTCCCTCGTAATTCAACAACCCGGGATCAAACAGATCATTCAAACCGAATCAACACCCGATCTGAAAAAAAATAAAAGCAATAAAACAATCCCAGATTCCACAAAGTTCAATCTCCCTCCTCTCTCCGGCAGTCAATCCAATCGAAACACGCATCCCCCAGGTTACGAAAACAATAAAAGGTGCAGCCTTTTTTCCCAGGATTCAAGCTCCGTCGAACAAATCCGGTTTTTTTTTTTTTTGGGGGGGGGGGGGGGGGGGTAATACTACTTCTCCCCCTCCTTCCTTTGAGCTGTCAGGGTCGATTCAAAGGCAACATGACGGACAAAACCCAGATGATGAAAAATCGAAAGGAATCCCCCCACCCCACCCCACCACCAAGATCTGACGATGATGGTGACAAGAAGGGAGGAAGGGGCAGGAGGCCCCCTATGTTCCTATTTCGTTTCTTTTCCAGAGGATTTTAGAGGGTGGTGGTGGTGGTGGTCGCCTCTCTTTCTTTCTCTTTCCCTCTTCTTGCCGTTTACCTATTTTATATATTATGGGGGGATGTAATCATAACAAAAACAAACCTTCAATTTCATTATCTGACTGTAATAGAAAAGATCAACAGGGGCTAAGAGTTAATGCTGTAATGAAATGTAAAAATGGATCAAAAGTAGAAAGAACAAGACAAGGGAAAGGGAAGAATGATTAGGATTAAATGACTAGTACTTTGGATTCGCTTAAAGAATTTTTGAATTTGAAACTTACGGAATGCAAGTCGGGTATTCTATCTAAGTCGAGTTCTCCGCGGCATAAAAAGGAAAAGAAATCATGGTTTACTTACTGTGGAGGCAAAGCATGAACACCTTTTCTGTTTTTGTTTTCCCTTCACCTAGTCTTAAAACAAAAGAATAATAGCGATGGGATTTAAATAATTAATAAATCATTAGGAGAAAATGCAAGAAATTAGGAGGACAATAATGTAAAAGTGACAGGGAGGAAGATGGAAGAACAGATCATGAACAGAGCACAAATACATGTGTTGTCTTTTGCCCATATGCCCCATGATGGGTGGTGTCATTGTATTTCCAAGGTAGTTACATTTTCCTGGTCTTGGCTTCCCTACTAATTAATTTAATTACCCTTTTATTTCTTGTTTGATTTGTATAAAATATAAATCCAAGTTGATCAATGGGTTGCTTTTCCTTTTAATAATAATAATATTGAAGTAGGTAGTTTTGGAGTAATGGATGGTTACATTCCATCCAACTGCTATATCAAAGTTTTGTTGGCTGTTGCCAGTCCTGAAATCAATATCCTCTTGTGTCTATCACATACATTGAGAACAGATAAATGATAAAACAATAGTGGGGAAGAATAAAATATGTACTTGAGGAACTACATGGTCATTTCAGAGATGTAAAATGATGATGGCCATTTTGGTGGATCTTGATCATGATCATGTCCCTGGTGTTTTACCATTTCCAATTGTCTTTGCCAGAGACAAATTCCAAGCTTTTGGAACGATCTGACTTCAACGGATAGGATTGAGGACGTCGAGAAGCCAAGACTTTACTTATGTGATGACTCCTACTAACTAATGCAAAGTCCAAATGGGAAAGTAACCAACAAACACAGGAGGACTACTAATCCAAGGAAGCTTTACCGGTGCCGTCTAAACACTTTTCGGTGGCATTAGATGGGATTAGATTGGTTGGAGCCACTCCACTCAAGGCTAACAACAAAGATAAGAAGAGTATTCCAAAGATCAACAAGGCTCTGAAAAATCCAGCTGTATGAATGGGGGAGATTTATAGCCTTATCGAAGAAATACTGCCGATGAGCCATAATATTTTATGTTATAAAACCTATTCAGAGCTTACCAAATCCCAGGAAAAAAGCAGAAGGATTCACAGTTTGATGAATATTCATTTTCTCAGCATCAATTAGGAGTCCAGCAAACACTAATCAGATACCTTACAATCTAGCCTGGAAGTACAGGAGAGAACATCCTAGCCTCGGTTCTCTGACACGACTCTTTCTGCCAGTCTCGACTTTCTGTCAGCCACATCGAGCTGGAGAAATAATTGGTATTTTATTTCTAGGATATGAAACGAAATTTTCCTCTAGCGAGTCTTAGCAATTAGAAGGCCAATTGCCAAAGAAATTAGGCCGCGAGAATTATCGCCTGGAGGAACAGTTCTACTCACTGAAACCTATCTGATGGAAGAATAGCAGTTTATCTTCAACTATGTCACTACAACTCCTGTTCTGAACTCATCAGCAGCCTTCGGTTGTTGCCTCTCCACTGGCAGAAGATTCTTCTCTAAATTTCCTAAACAAACAATATGTGTGCAGTGAAAATCACCAAATCATGTCATCATTTTTTGGCCTCAGGTAAAAAGAATGTTTGTACCTTCTGAAAGGGAGATGTTCAGAAGTCTCTTCGGGTGCAATTCTGTGTCCCCGTGCCAGCTGTTTAATGCGATTCAGACGTACTCCATGGACCGACTTACCTAGGAGGCAGGCTCAACAACACACTATCAACCCCATTGCTAATATACGGCAGACGATACTTTGAAATTGTGTTTCATAGTAATATGGTAAAGCAACCCCAGAGATACTTACAGCAGGATACTTGATTTCCTTTCATTATCAAATCAGCGAGAATCGGAACATTGTTCACCATGAGCTCACCCAGCGGACGTTTTAGAGATCGTGCAAAATGCTTCACGTGAATCAATCGCAACCTCCTTTGAAGCTTGGTCAAATCATAAGCCAGTGATTCCTTCCCTGCATAACACCGCGTCTTGTCAGATCACGGCACCTTTTTTTCTCATGATGCAACTGAAAAGCCACGAGCTATATAAGATACACACCCTCGGGCCTTGATGAGTATTCTCCGTGGACTTTGAGAAGAGCTTGGCCTGAACCAACAGGAGCATAACATCCGAACTGTAAGGAAGACATGGGATCAAAACCACCTCCGGCTCGTCGATGATTCAGACCATTAATGCCGCTCCCGGGATTGGCATTCGTAACCAGATCATGGTTTTTCACTCTTTGCATGCGAAGCTGATAGTTCCGACGCCTTCTCGCGAGATGCCTCTCTTTCTGCTCGGAAGTCATGGACCGCCTCCGTTCCCTATCCCGCATTCTCCTCCTCTCCCTCTCTTCCTCGCTTCGCAGCCTGCTCATGATCGGTCTATCCAAGGAATCATCCACGCTGCTGCTCATATCTAAATCGTTACATCCCAATAAGGGACCCAACACACGCATTCAGCCGCTCAAACTGCAAGCCACGAGAAAATCCAAATCAATTCACATGGAACTCGCAGATCAAAACCTACAAAGAATACCTTTTGGCGAATGCATGCGTTCGGCATTCATGGTAGCGTCCCCAAATGGGAGAGAATACGATAAACAACACCCTACGCAACACGAACTAAGCAAACGGCATCACCTTTACATGAAGCACACATTTCTCACGCCGGCCGACGAAACGCTAGTCTTCACCACGAATCCCGACCCAGAAAACGAAATCGAAAATGGCAGCTAACCCAACAATCCCGACGACGTAAATCGGGAATGCATGCGAGAAATTTCGATTTTTTTTTTCCTCCCGGAAAAGATCAAAACTTTCGAGGGAATCAGCGATCGGAGAAGAACCCTATCCAAGCGATGCGGCAACCTGATGAATATGAGTGTGTCGGGGAAGTGGGAAAGTCGAAATTTTGGGTGGGTGATTAGGGAAGGATCGATCGATGGAGCGAGCTTTGGTCTGTTTTCCCGGTTGTGAGGAGGAGGCGCGGGTGACGCGGGAACTCAACAAAATCGGGCACAGTCGCTTCGGCCCATGTCCCTTAATCGGGATACAACAAGGCCTTTGGCCCGTTAAGGTAGGCGATCCGATCCGATCCGACCACTTCCTATGGGCCATCGAAGAAGCACGGGTAGTCGCAGGAAGCTGTGCGGCGACGACGACGACAACGAGTTGACGGAGAAGGAGGAGGATGAACACGGGCATCACCGAGTTGAGTCGGTCAAGCCAGAGTACCCAGTCATATCTCGGAGCCATCTCCCTTCACGACGGTGGTAGTGAACTCCACCTCCCTCGACTACTTACGATTCGTCACCATCACCGGCGTCTCCGTCCCCGTCGACTACCTCTCCGGTTTGATAATCCTCATCCGACTTCATGCACATTTCCAGATAGTCGTCACTTTGCTTCCATTAGCCAATGATTTTTGTGGCGTTTCGGGGATGGATGATTATAGCACTAGGTTGGATCTGCGGTTCTTTGCCTAATTGAAGGTTTAAGCTCAATTTGTTGGATTGGATTCCATTTGACTGCTGTTCTCCAAGCTCGAAATTTTAACTGGATTATCTTCAATGTTCATCTGTGGATACTGTATCTCGGCCACGGGCAATGAATAAGTGTGCTCTGTTCCCATAGACGAGAGGAGACCGCGTCCGGGAATCTGGTAGTTTATGATTCGGCAGCTAGATCCAAGGGTTTTGGAAAATGATGGGCGACCATTTGGACTTAGTTTTAGAGATGTTCATCTCACACACTTGTTTTTCCGAGCCACAATATACTTGTAGAGATGACGATTCTCGAGTCATGATGGTTGGTAACAGCTGAAATTTGGCCTTTGGGATTGGGGTTCGACTCTAGACGAGACTTGGAAAATGTCTAGTATCTGATTTCAAATAAATATTTGTGGCTTTCCGATGCATTCTTCTCCGAACTATATCAAGTTGCCTGTTTACTCAGTGATGGACATCTTGCTTCATTGTGGAAATATTAAAGGAAAAAGGTTCCTGATTTTCAAGTTACATTGTTATTTTTCTGTGTGTGTTCGTAAGGATAAAGCCCCGGGTTCAAGAGACCATCTATGGTTACGTGCGGACTTATCGGATCGATGGGCAGGTTCATGTATGCATACCAGAACTCTGCCGGCCGACTCATGGGGTTCTTTCCGTACGAAGACGAGGTCGCTCGCTACAAGAAGTGAGGCTTACTCGACCCCTTGCATCGTCAAAATACCACATCCTCCTTTGTCTGAACACGAGCTTCATTACGGAAGTAACAGGACATGCTGTTTATCACTACTCTGCACAAAAGATCGAGCCTTCTTCCTGGCCCGAGCTCTCCCTTATGGATGATGAGGATATCCACGACTAGGGGCCGCAGGCCACTTGCTTGTCATTCCCGAACAATCGGGAACCGTTTTTCACCCTCGAGTCTTCCCTTATTTCTGCCGATTCAATCGTCCATGACTTGCCTTCAACTGTCAGCAGCACCTTTTCAATTGCCGATCCTTTGTCCCAGCCTTTGGCTCTTGATCAGGGCCTTGCCTCACCCCCAAATGTTTCTTCCAATAAGGATTTTTGCTTTGAGCTGAGTAGCAAAAGTTACTAGAGCTGGAGATTTCATTGCTCGGACCGGACTCATCGGAGTTTAATGGCATTCGCCATGATTGTTTCTCGAATAACAAACCCAGTCTGCTGCTCCGATTATTCGCCAAGTTTCTCCCAAGTTAAGCATGAAGGAAATGCTCTTCACCTGGGCAGAGTCGATCTCAGAGGCGATTACGAGACAGCCGCACTTTTAATGGACTCCCTCGAGAGAAGGTCTCTGTGACCAGTGACCCAATTCAGCGCCTGGGTGCGTACTCGCTCGAGGGGCTAAAAGCAAGGATGGAAGATTCCGGGAAATCGATCGGCCAAAAGCAGCTCAAGTGCAACGAGCCAACCGGTTCGGAACTACTGTCTTACATGCATGTCCTATATGGGATCTTTCTGTATTCGAAATTTGCGTACAGGTCTGCCAATGCCATACTCGAGGAAGCCATGGATAACGAGCCGAGGGTGCACATAGTGGACTTCCAGATTGCTCAGGGAAGCCAGTGGGTTCCCTTAATTCAGTCCCTTGCCAGAAGGCCTGGCGGGCCACCGTTCCTCTGCATCACAGGTATCGACGATTCGGAGTCGGTTTTTGCTCGGGAAGCTGGGATAGAAATTGTGGCTCAAAGGCTGTGCCAACTCGCAGAATCCTGTGGCATGCCTTTCGAGTTCCACAATGCTGCCATTTATAGCTCGGAGGTGGACTTTCAGCACCTAAGTATTCGACCCGATGAGGCGCTGGCTGTCAACTTCCCTTACATTCTGCATCATGTTCCGGACAAGAGCGTGACCACGGAGAACAATTGGGACAGGATACTCGGGCTGATCAAAAGCCTCTCGCCAAAGGTCGTGACCCTACTAGAGCAGGAATCCAACACGAACACTTCCCCGTTCATCCCGAGGTTCCTTGAGATGTTGGACTATTACATGGCCATGTTCGCGTCCATCGACGCTGCGCGGCCGAGGGATGACAAGGAGAGGATTAGTGCGGAGCAGCATTGCGTGGCAAGGGATAGTCAACATGGTGGCTTGCGAAGGTTCAGATAGTATGGAAAGGCACGAGCTCCTGGGGAAATGGAGGATGAGGTTTGCAATGGCAGGGTTTCATCAACTCCAGCTGAGCAGGTCGGTCGGGGATGCCGTGTGGAGGATGCTGAGTGAGTACAGTGACAAGTACAGGGTAGAAGACCGAGACGGGGCTCTCTATCTCGGGTGGATCAATCGAGCCATGCTCACTTGTTCTGCGTGGAGATGATGACTGCTTTTGTTTCATCCTGTTGTTCCAGTCATAAACTCGAAACACGAAGTTCCAAATGTTTTGGACATGGGGCTCGCTGTCTGTAAAGAATTGTGCCGCGAAGAATATTTTACTTTGTAACATGGAAGAGATCGTATCTGAACGTCGGCTTGTATATATTAAATGGTTGCAGTGGGGTGGCTGTTTTTTCATCAAATGCGACTGCTGCTGAAAACAGTTTGAAGAGGCTACTGAAACTTTGTTCAGGCCCGGTGTTGACAGGTCTAAAATTCCATTTGCTCCCATACCATGATGGAATCGATCGGCCTTGAAACTAAAGATGATCCATCGCCTCGTCGTTCCTGATTCAGTTCCTCGATACTGCAGGGAACTACGACCCAAGAGCGTTAGGACAAGAAACAGGAAGAAGAATATGAGAGTTTATGTCCAAAATCTTGTAGCTTTGCAGTTGTCATTACATCTCAAAGAAATCAAAAGAACATGTTGTAAGAAACAAAACACTGTCACATGTTCAAATCAAATCCCACCAAAGACGTGGGCAATCAGAAAATGTGTTCGATTTGGAAGTTTGCTAAGAACATCTTCTGCAAATTCAGTTCCTGCTACCTTCTTCCCCCAGGAGCCTAAAACTGACCCAAAGAGAACGCTCCCTTCCTTGGCCATTTTTGGCCTCATATCACTCGGACGCTTGCCGATGTTTGTGTCGCGTCCCCACATCTTTCTCCAGAAGCGGACGCATGCCTTTGGCTGGTGTTAATGCTACCAACACCCACTAGTTTCCGTGCCGGGCTGGCATATATATATATTCAACGGGATGCTCAGTATTGATTCCCACGCGAAAGTTCGCTCTCTCAAAGCATCTCTCCTGACATTTTAGTTCTTGGGTTGGGCTGATCTCATCGATCTTGCTGATGGCGACGGAGACGAATGACTCTGTCATTGGCCTTTCCACGATTGCCTTGTTGCAGGAGAGATTCAAACAACTTCAGCGGCTAAAGGACACGAGGGTGAAAAGAGACCTGTTGAAATTGTCCGAGAAAGATCCAGAGAGCAGCATTGGCTGCACGACCATGTCAAGGGACACGCCAAACTGTACATTCCAGCACGACGCATCTCCCAACTCCCCGTCGTTATTGCTCTCTCTATGGCCCGATTCCACGTGTGACGACTCCCAATGCTCGAGGTCGGAGGATTCCACATCTAGGAAGAAGAGGCGCATATACTCGGATTTATCGTCCAATTGTTTTTATGTCGATGACAGAGTCGATACTTCTCTACATCTGTAAGCATTAACGATATCCGTTCCGTTGGATATCAGTCGTGAGACTACACGGTCCCAACCAGGATCACCTCGCATATCGTACATTGCTTGTTCCCGATCAATCCAGGATTGATAGCGCGAGCCGAACATGTAGAAGTCGTTGTATGGTTCGCCCTGTGCCTGCTATACTTATTTTGTCAGTCTTATTTCCCCTTCATTTGCTCCTGTGTAGTTGATTTGAAGAGTATCTAGAAGCAACCCATTTAAGAATATTACTTTTATTCTAATATTCCATTTAGAATATTATAATTGTACGTACAAAAAATAATTTCATGGATTTAAATTTATCAGCTGCAATAAAAGGGCAAGTAGGAAAAAGCAATATTATCAAATCAAATAATTAGGTAAATGTTTTCATTATCTATATATTTATTATATTTCACTTCCTTGAACTCGAATTATATAAAAAAAAATACAAATATAACTCTTAAGTCTTACATACATAACATCATTTTTTTATTCCTTTTTATGATTGAAGGTTTATTACTTCCCATTAAAAATAATTAATTCTCTCTCAATTAATTTCATTATTATTGTAAAAACATAACAAAATTTTAATTAACCACCTTCATAATATTTTTACGGATAACAAAAAAATTATTTTAGGAATTAATTCCTTCTAGTAATATATTATTGACAGATAAAATCTTCATGTATTCCATCAAATTTGTCAAATATGTTCTTCCAAATTTAGTTCGGCTTTTGAATATCCCATGTGTATTTATGCGCTTGTCCCGATTGGAGATAACAATCAAATGTTAGATAACAGTTGATCAACAAGGAAGTAAAGTTACTAGACCTTCTCCTGGACTCGGCCTTGAGGGCATTACTTTGGGCTTCGAAAGAGAAGAGGTCGAGCAGGTCTTCCATGTCGTAAGCTACCTCCCTGAGGTCATCGAAGCCACAGGTCGACCTTAGTATCGCCAAGCATCCGCCTCTCCTCGACAGAATCTATGACGGCATGAATAATATCCAGGTTTTACTGCCACTTGGTCAGCTGCTCTGAGAGGCCATTGATCAGGGCATACTCAGCGAGAGCTTGGGAGGTCAGCTGGGCCAGGAGTGCCTTGACGACGGAGAGGAGGACTTCTGCCATCGGGGGGATTGCTGGTGTGTCGTCAAGGATGGGGATGGGATGAGAAGACAATTAGAAAGTAGTAGGCCTCAGGAATAACTGCGAGTGCTGGCCAGTTTCGCCCCTCGGCTTTATATTTTTCGTTCATTCCACGTCACTCCAACTTATTTTGAAATGATATATATATATATCTTTTAAACTTTATCTTCAAACGCTTGTTAGTCAAACTTTTCTCAATCAGTGAAGAAGACGCTGAAGACTATTTTTGGACAAACGGGGTAAAGGAACCCGCTGAATTGAGAAATCTAATACGCGAACAAAGGCGAAGACAGAAAATAAGAGAAGGTAAGAAGAAAGAAGAAAGCTCTTCAGAAAGATTGGAATATTATTATTCAAAACTTCTGATATGATACATAAGTATTCTGCAGGAATTCAGCATGACTTTACGACTTTTTAGTTCATAGGCTTGTCTTGACCATATCCATCAAGAACCGTCAATCTTGCTTTTCTGGAGTGGTGAGATATTTTTTTTAATAAAGGAATATCCGTAAGCATCTCAATGATAGCACTCTGACGCTGCAAAATTAAGGCAATGTTCAATAAACCCAGAAACCAGTCATTACATTTCATCCTCCCACCCCCACCATTGCATGCATGCATGCAAACGAAGAAAGAAATTGGCCATTTCTTTTTCCCATTTCCGACCAGAAACCAGACCTTGTCCTCCTCCTGCTCCTCCTTCACCACGTGTTGATCCCTGGTTCCGGGAACAAGTGGCAGTCCCTGAAATTACACCACCCTCCAACTCCCATGTTATATTATACGACTCTGCAGCAAGCTATGTATCCCTCAGGAGTCCATGGCAGGTTGCGCAGGGTGTCTTGGACGGAAATGTATTCCCTCGACTGCGTTGTTCGCATTATTCATGACCTCGCTGTTAGGTACGCTCGCTGTGGGCATTGTCCTGGGCACTGGTAATGATATGTTCTTTCGTGGAAAAGAAACTTATGCAGTGATGCTGTGTTTGTATGTGCAGGTGTTGCCAGCGCTAGCATGATGGCTACGAAGGTTGGCGGCGGCAGGAAGTTGGTCCAGATGAACGCGGTGTGCTCGAAGAATGACATTGCAATATACCAAGGCCCGACGGAGCCACTCCCCAGTGGGATCCCGGCCTTCACGGTCCAGATCCTGAATGTGTGCGTGTCCAACTGCTACATCACGAATATCCACGTCAACTGCGGGTGGTTCAGCTCGGTCCACCTCGTCAACCCCCAGGTGTTCCGCCGGGTAGACTACGATGACTGTGTGGTCAACAATGGGGAGGCGCTTAGCCCAGGGCAGAGCCTCTCGTTCCAGTATGCAAACAGCTTCCAGTACCCGATGTCCGTGTCCTCGGTCGACTGCTCTTAGGAGGTAGGTACAATGGAATGAACGCAAATGGTCCTACCTCTTCCCTCGTAGACGAAACTCGACAAAGACGAGTACTTCTGTCTTTCTTTCCCGTTCCTCTTGTTCTGTCCTCGTGGCTTCTAATCTGATCTATCAAGCAGATATCGACATTCAATGAAATGAGGTACGAACCTCCCCGACATTCTGATCTATGCGAGAACTGTTCCGACAGTGAGGGTTCTCAGATGGCTTCTTAACACTTCCCGAAACATGTAATCCATGCGAAACATTTCTAGAGCATCTTTTTCCTAAGTAACATCTCAGCTGGATTTTCATTGGAATGGTATAATTGTCGCCAGTTTCTTACAAGGACGCTCAGATAAACACCTTCTGCTAGCTATCAAAGAACAGTACAGAAGCTGCAGAAGTTGGTTTCATTGAAGAGAGTTACAGAATGGAATCAAAACTACAGATATACCGATGATGACAGGGAATGCAGTGACCAAGTATAGTGCTCCGTAACCCTGCTAAGTACATCCGTACGAGCTTGGTACTGCTAAGTAACAGAGCATCTGTGAGAGCTTGGTAAAGAGAACACGACGCATGTCTCTATCCACTAATTTATTCTAGAAAGCCTTCCGGGCAACATCTAAGGTTCTGGACAAACATTACAAGCTTTCTTCCGACAATAAATGAGTTCCCTTACCAAAGGAGCTTCCTTAGGAAGACGGTGAACTATGAAAAGCCCAGTTCCTCTATACCATTTCCCAGCTGAAACAATTTAGGAGGAGGAGAATCAGACAGTAACAACAGAATGAGAAACGAAAATAATTCGAACCATAAGGGAAAGAAAAGCATGCTAAAGGTAAAGGTAAATGGGTTATAATCTACCTCTAGGTTCGGCCACTGAATTCATCTATTCGCCTTTGCATCCGCAATGCAAAGGCGATTTTCTGGTTTTGCAACATTGGTTAACGAGGATCCTCCCATTAACAGATTCTTTTAGTAGATTCCGAAAGAAAAGCACACTTCTAGACGATTTATGGTAGAAAATAAGTACCCAGGACTGGATCAAGTTATCCCGTACCCAGTACATTCACCTAAAACATCAACGCTCTCGTCATGGTCAGAATTCCACGCATTTGTAAACATCGAAATCAGTTATTAAGTCTGGTAGTTCCAACAAACGACACCAAAGGTAAAGTTTGAAGCTTAGGCTCATATCTAGACGTCTGGTAGATTGCAGTTACGCTGCTGGCAGGAGGTGAACCGACCATGCTGCTGTTCTGAGGATGTCGCCTGAAGCTACTACTGGTGGCTAGAGGGGTTCAGTTTTGTTTCTGTTGGAGGGTCGCCTTGGTATGTCTTGCTGAGAACCGACAGCTGGATTTAACGTTGGTGCTGAAGTGAGTTGATGGGATGATGGTAGTTGCGGGCCGTTGGGTGTGACCTTGGCGCGGGATGGCAGGGTGCTGAGCTTAGGGGCCTACCTCTAGAGTTGCAGAAGGAGCTGCTCTCTTTGCTGATGTAGGAAGCAGGCTCACAGCTGCTGGCGTGCGAAGTGGGCTGATTTGTTAACGAGGTTAGAGACTGTTTGCCTGCGTCTAGGCTCAGTTCAAGCGAGCCGGGGGAGCCTGGACTTGAAGAAAAGTGTCTCTGCCACTGTTGAAATCAGGGGACTGCTGTTGTGCTTGGCTTCGTCACAGCCGAGCAGTCCAAGGCGTCGACTGGTCGTTGGAGCTGTGGTGGCCGGAAGAATGGACGTTGGTGGGCTTTTTGACGGTGCTGTTTGGTTCCTTATATGCTGGTTGTAGACTGGTGTTCCTGAAGGTTCGCTGGTCCTTGGCAATCCATTGTTTTCTTGTCTCTTTTCTGTTTCATTTGAACAAAAATAGTGTGGACTCCCTTCCTTGTGGGTTATGCTAAAGAAAATTCAAAAAACAACCATGTTGCCGACAACCTTCGATGATGATAACTAAAATCAAGTCTGATATCCTTACAATTAACATGTCGTTATGTCTACCTGACCAGGTGGTCAATAAAATTAAATAAATTGCCCATCACTCATGACCAATTTAGTGGATGGTCTAAAACCTCCTTCCATTTCTCATCGTCGCACTCAGAACGGAGGAGATATCCGACCATTGTAACGGCCAAAGGCAGCCCTCCACATTTCTCAGCTAATCGAAGAGCGATGTCATGAAGCTGGGGTCGATTCCCGAAGCTTTCCTCCCCCATGGCATGATAAGCAAGTAAAGACAAGCACTCATCCGTCGATAAAATGTCCAAAGTTAAGGGATTATGGTCACCTGCCATTCCGGTGACTCTTCGGCTGCGTGTAGTGAGCAGTATTCTGCTTCCATTTTCCCCTAAGTGGAATGGGGACAATAGATCATGCAGCTCGTCATAAATCTCACTCCATACGTTGTCCAACACGACGAGAAACTTCTTCCCGGCAAGTCAATCTTTGAGGACATTCTGAAGCGAATTGAGGTCCCTTTGCTTGTAGGGATGTGGGTCCACACATTGCAAAATATTCTTGGTGATTGCGACCATGTCAAATACATTTGAAACACAAGTCCAGGCTCTGACAGGGAAAGCCTCGCACACAGCCTCGTGATTATATAATTTCTTTGCCAGGCTAGTTTTCCCGAGTCCTTTCATCCCTACTATAGAAAGGACAGTAAAGGGGACTCGGTTGTCAGCCAAGTCGCTTCCGGTCAATCAAGCAAGCAACTTGTCAATCTGTTCCTCCCGGCCGACGAACCTAAGTTCGGGCAGCGAGGTGGATGGGAGACGATGCTGGTTGGGGTTGGTAAGAGGCCGTGTCAGGTAGCTCTCTGCTAATCCAAGCAGTGCTTTCTGCCGGATGACTCTCTCCAATTGGAGGTCGACTTCCTCGACCTCTTTTGCCAAGAGATGGTCAGAGAGCTTGTTGGGAAGAAATTTCTCGTCGTGTTGGACGACGTCTGGAGTGAGATTCAGGACGAGCTGTGGTCTCTATTGGACCCATTCCGCTGTGGGGCAAATGGAAGCAGAATACTACTCACTACACGCAGCCGAAGAGTCGCCGAATTGGCCGGTGACCATACTCCCTTAGCTTTGGACTTGTTGTCGATGGATGAGAGCTTATCTTTACTGGCCTATCGTGCCATAGGGGAGGAGAGCTTCGAGAATCGACCCCATCTTCAGGACATCGCTGTACGATTAGCCAAGAAATGTGGAGGGCTGCCTTTGGCTGTTAAAATGGTCGGAAAACTCCTCCGTTCTGAGTGCAACGATGAGAAATGGAAGGAGGTTTTAGACCATCCACCTGGTCACGTAGACATAACGACATGTTAATTGAAAGGATATCACACTGATTTACTCATCATCATCGAAGGTAGTTGGCGACATGTTTGTTTTTGAATTTTCTGTAGCAAAGAGAGCAGCTCCTTCTGCAACTCAAGAGGTAGCCCCTTAAGCTCAGCACCCTGCCATCCCACGCCAAGGTCGCACCCAACAGCCCGCAACTACCATCATCCCATCAACTCACTTCAGCAACAACGTTAAATCCAGCTGTCAGTTCTCAGCGAGACATACCAAGGCGACCCTCCAACGGAGACAAAACTGAACCCCTCTAGCCACCAGTAGCAGCTTCAGTGGACGTATCAATGGCGACGTCCTCAGAAGAGCAGCATGGTCGGCTCACCTCCTGCCAGCAGCGTAACTGCGATCTACCAGACGTTTTGATATGAGCCTAAGCTTCAAACGTTATCTTTGATGTCGTTATTTTCACCTTTTCTCTTCCACAAATTGTGTTATAAAACCTCCAACCATTTCATGTCGTTGTTCTGAAAACGGAGTAATTTGTGTTGTAAACGGTCAAAAGATCCAAGTACATTTTTTTATTAAAAATTTTTCCAGCAAACTTTTGTTAGAATTTTAAAAATCACCCAATAATAATATAAAAATTTGACCTCCGCGTCCCGCCATGGACTCCTGAGGGATACATAGCTTGCTGCAGAGTCGTATAATATAACATGGGAGTTGGAGGGTGGTGTGATTAATATGGGACTGCTGTGGGGGGGAGCCACTGCAAGCGGGAGTTTCTTGTTCCCGGAACCAGAGATCAACACGTGGAGGTGGAGGAGGAGGACGACGACAAGGTCTGGTTTATGGTCGGAAAGGAAAAAAAAAAAGAATGGCCCATTTCTTACTTCCTTTGCATGCATGCAATGGGGGGAGGGGGAACATTGCCTTAATTTTGCAGAGAAATATCATTGAGACGCCTACGGATATTCCGTCATTAAAAAAAAATTGTGGAAATATAATTTTTAATTTCAAAGATTTTTTAAATATCGCCCCAGATTTCAAACTACGACTTTTATCTTAAAAAAAAAATAGAATTTGAAACGAAGACTTTAATAAAAATTTATCTAAATCGCATTACTTTTAAAAATATTTAATACATATAATATTGACTATCCGAGGGTTTTGGGGGGGTCAAATTTTTATATTATTATTGGGTGATTTTTAAAAATCTAACAAAAAATTTGCTGGATAAATTTTTAATAAAAAAAATGTACTTGGATCTTTTGATCTTCTTTAGGAGAATGGGCTTTCCTAAGTGATCTTTCTCAGTTTATAACACAAATTACTCCGTTTTGAGAAAAACGACGAGAAATGGTAGGAGGTTTTATAACACAATATGTGGAAGAGACAAGGTGAAAAATAATGGCTTTCCTCTAGCATTGTAGTTGAGCTACATCCATTTTGCAATTCATTTGAAGCAATGTTTCATTGATGCGCAGTATTTCCAGTAATTCATCAGGGATGAGTTGATTGATCTATGGATCGGATAAGGTTTACTGCAAAAGATGGGGATAAAGTATTTTGATGAGCTAGAAGGTAGATCCCTTTTACAGAAAGCAAAAGACGATGAGTCCTCGTATTCTATACACAATCTCGTGAATGACCTTGCAAAATCAGTCGTGGGGATCAAATACTACGATACAGATGCGCGCGAGGGCCCTTCCAACAAAGACAGAGTTCACTGTGGACGCCTATCGCTCGCTGAAAAAGTTGAGAGCATTTATTTCTCTTAAATACAATTATGTTATTATCTCGGATAAGGTGATACATGACTTCATAATGGGCTTGGAGTGCCTAAGGATGCTGTCGTTGCATGGGTTTAGCATCAGAAAGCTGCCCGACCGTGTTGGTGACCTGAAGCTCTTGCATTTTATCGACTTATCTTGTACTGAAGTTGAAGTGCTTCCGGAATCGATTTGTAGCTTGATTAACTTGGAGTCTCTCATCTTGAAAAGCTGCACACGGCTCAAGGGGTTGCCGAGGAATCGGGTGAAATCGTCCCTCGTGTCGAAATCGGGTGAACACGGTCGAGGTTGTCTTTTCCCTGCTCATCTCCTGTAACTCTCGTTGGTCTCCTCCGAGTTCTGTGTTCTCCCAAAATGAACATAACCCATGTGTTGATCCCAATTGAGACATCATTTTTTGTTACCAATGTACAAAAAATAACTAAACGTTTCTCTTTGTTATAGTTATTATTTGAACACACCAAATTTGATTAGAACAGCGAGTAAATAGAAACACCCAAAATCGACTACAATCAGGAATCGCTATGCCATCTTTCCTTGCATGTTTATTTGGTTTGAGTCGATCTATTTTTGTTTACACGATACGGCAACCCGATGGGTTCTCCTCGCTTAAGTACTCGCAGCAGCTGCTCACTGTGTAACTCCTGTTGCCTCCCCGACACTCGTATGCCGGCCGTCCGCACCCGTCATTGCACATCAGTCCCCACCCGTGGTGACACAGTCCGCCTTTGTAACAGTAGCAGCAGCAGCATACCCCAATAGGGTGGTATATGGGGACAATCACCGGTGGTGGTGGTGGTGGTGGTGGTGGTGGTGGTGGTGGTGGTGGTGGCGGCGGCGGTGGTGGCGGCAGGATCTCGATGCACTCAACCGTGGTCCCTCCCCTACGGAGTATCTTATCCTTGATGCACTCTGGACTGCAGCACGCCACCGTGATGAACACCTTGTTGTTCTTCTCGTCGTAACTCTGGTTGCGAATCTCTCCATGTCCGGCAAAAAAAAAGGAACCAATTCAAACCAAAATTCATCTCTCCCTTCCGCAACGAATCGAAACAAAAAGGGCGTGGCCCTCACGGGGATAACGGCAGAGCACTCTCTTGATCTTCTTGTAGCACTTGGAGCACTTAAGGTCCACCTTCAACACCATTTTCGTGACCTTTCACATAACAAAATGAATCATCAATCGCCCAGAATCGAACAAATAAAAGCTTAACTCATCGTACGAACCTTGATATCTGCCATGGGAGGAGATAAGAGAGTTCGAGGGGGGACAAAGGCGATTGGTGGTGGCTACAAATGTTCTTTTATATATTTTAAGCAATATCATGAACTATGCTCAAATGTCAAAATCTTTTTTGGCTATACGATATTATCACTATCTCTAAAGTTGTAATTTTTTGTGGCAAATCTTGAATTTTATTGTTAGAAAACCAAACAGGTCATAATCTTTAAATTTCAATTATTGACCAAAAAAGGTGAAAAAATGGATAATAATATTAAACAATTTCATGTGTTATTTATTATATAATTTTAATAGTTAAAATAAGTAATTTAGAAGTCGAAGTTAGACCGTAGTTATTGATGACGTTAAGAATCTGTAAAATCGATGAAGAACGGATGATGGATTTATTGTGAGGTTACTACTACGCATAAACTGGATTGCAAAACGATGCAAAGAGAGGCTAAAAGTCAACTATTATAGGATAACTGTTAAACAGTATTAAGGCCTTGTTTGGTTTCCTCGGAGTAAAATTCAAGATTTGACAAAAAAAATTACAACACTAAAGATAGTGATAATATCGTATAGCCAAAAAAGATTTTGACAAAACAGAAAGTTTGAGCATAGTTTATAATATTATCGTATATTTTGCCTATATTTTAATGTATGTTGGACAGGAATCATACGACATGTATGTGGTCACTCTATGTCGTCGGAAATGGATACGTTTTTCATAGCTATAAAATGTTCATTTTTTATTAAATTAATTTTTATATCATCCAGTTCTTTGATGATATTAGTTGTGGTTGGCTGGTGGAAGTTTCTGTTTTCGTACTAAAAAGCCACGTGAACAAGAGCCTTCACTTTCACTTTCAATCATTGTACAGCTATTAGGAATTGCATTAATAAAAGACTTGATTAGTCTATGCACATGTCATTTTTTGTTTCATAATCTCAATTATTGAGATGAATATGGGTTTTTCCTCTCCCTGATTTGTGGAATGTGGGATGGTGTGTGTTAGGCGGCCTCACACCTATTAAAATAAAAAGTATGATACGTCATAAGCCGTTCAAATCAAATTAATAGTAAAACTTGTCACGTGCTAAGCCCAACAAAAAAAGATCACGGAAATCTTAACTATCTTATATCGTCTCGTATATTGTAGCATCAAATAAATTCGTTAGTGTTTGGTTTGATAGTTTGAAAGCAGTGTTCTCACGTCCATTTTGTTGTATTATAAGAAAAAAGATGAAGCATATGTAATGAAACAAAACTCATATTCATCACATTATCAACAACAACAATAACACGTTGTTAAATAATATCAATATTATCATTACATGACCAATAAAACATTAGAGAGTAAATTTTCTCGAGAATCGAATTTTTCATACAATTAATTATTTCCTGCTCCGCTCAATCTCAAATAAAAAAACATAGACAACGTTAGTCAAATACATAAATGTGTAAAAGTTAGATCTGAATTTAATACACGGACCAACCGCCGCGGAAAGTGATGTCCGAAAGACTCATGGCTGTCTCAAAGTCGCGGCCTCGGATGGGACCAACTTGAACTACCGAGGTTGTCCTCCTTTAATTTTATTGACATAGTCTTAAACTTTACGAACTACACCTTATTTAATGAATCTCAACCAAAAATCCACTCTCATTGATCTTCCTGACTAATATTCTTTTGTCTATATAATAACACTGAATACTATACAAGTTGTTTTTATATTTTTTTTTTCTTGTTATAGCAAGTTTAAACCTTGTCCAGAGTGTCTGGGGGATGAGATTGGGCTTTCCTAGTTGGGCCTCATGGCTTCAAATGTTATCGGCCCAATAGTAATTGTTTGGAGTGGAGTGGAGGGTTAAACATGATTTTGTGAATTCTTTGTCTCGTGATCCACGTTTTTACATGACCCTGCAACCCGATGCGTTCTCCTCACTCAAGTATTCGTCGCAGCTGCTCATGTAGTATCCCTTGTTGGTGCCCCGGCACTCGTATGCCGGCCGTCCGCATCCGTCATGGCATGTCGGTCCCCTTCTGCAGTAACTAGGTCCCCCTTTCGCAGCAGCAGCAGCATACCCCGATAGGGTACATTGGGACTTGTTCCTGCGGTGGCAGCAGCGGGAATCCCTGTACCACGGGGTCCGGTGCCTTTGGCGGAGGGGCAAGGATGGGAGGCTTTGGAGCCGGGGGTTGGCAGCTTCTTTCGGAGGCTCGACGGTCACGACCTTTGGCTTCTCGCGTTTCGGTGGATCCTTCGGCTTCTCCACGGGTTTTGGCTTCTCCGGCTCCTTGGGTTTCTCTGCCGGCTTTGGCTTCTCTGGCTCCTTAGGCTTATCAGGCATGATCTCGATGCTCTCCACCGTGTCCCCTGCCTTGCAGATGATCTTCTCCATGATACACTCGGGGCTGCAGCACACCACCCTGATGAACACCCTGTTGTCCTTCTCGTCATAAATCTGGTCGCGTAGCTCTCCTCGTCCGCAAACAAAAAGCACCAATACAAAACCACGTCTCAGCTCTCCCTTCACAACAACTCCTGATCCGCACATACACTCAATTCACCCCCGAAAAGGTACAAAAAGGGCAAGGAATCGAGATTTCCGTGCTCACGGGGATAACGGCAGAGCACTTTCTTGATCTTCTTGTAGCACTTGCAGCACTGAAGGTCGACCTTAATCACCATTTTCGTGACCTTCACACATAGTTATTCATTCACTAACAAGATGAATGAACGCCAATAAGACATCAACAAATGAAAATTCGAAAAGATCGAGGAACCTTGAGATCTGCCTCTGCCATAGATGATGATGAAGTCGATGACATGAAGGGGTGGATTGAGGGAGAGTCTAGAGGATTCAGGTGGAGATAGGTAGGGTGTGGTGGTGGTGGTTGTGGAACTCCTTTCGTTTGGTGAGGAAGACGAGGAAGAAGAGGAATGCATAAAATAAAAGGCCTTTTGACAATATTCACAACTCTCTGAAATACATAAGATCATACAAAAGCAAAGGGGAGTGTTTGAGAATGAAAAATGTGAAAAATCATAATAATAATATTGATGAACTTTTGACAATGAAATAAAGCCAAGAATCGATAATTTTTCTTTCCATTCCTGCATTCCATATTTTACGTTACCAACCGATCAATTACTCCCCCTTGCAAAAATGAAATGCACAGAACGGATATAAGTTTACGTCGTGGACGAGGTCTATCATATTATCTGTACGACATCTTTCTCGCGGTGAGACTATCCTTCACGTGATCGCGAGCGTGACAACCGTGTTAGTGTGTGCACATATGCGCCAAGACATTTTTGTAATATATGTGAATAGTTGTTAATAAAGGCAAGTATTTACTGTTTATTAATTACTTTTTTGCTCGTAATGAATTTACCGTAAAGTCCGAATGATTATTTGTCAATCTAAAATTGTCCTTGATCGGATAGATGTTTAGAGAGGACATGAACATCTAGATTAGCTCCAAGTATAATTTAGGTCGAGTTAGACCAAGGGATGGATATCCAAGTTATTCTTGGGGGTGCCTAAGTTTAGGGTGCACTGGACACGACCCGTTTATAGAGAATGCCACATATCAAGCGTCATTGGTCACTTCTCTTATTGAACGAGTGTAACTAATCTCCTGACTTGAGATCTCCATTTATTCTATGCGTGGAGTTTTTCACTTTGATGCCGTTAAAAATAGTCTTTAATTGGATTGTGAGTAATACGGTTATTGGGTATGCAACGAAGCGTAGAGAGGATAGTGTTGAGTCAATATAGGATTCATCGCTCTCTTGGATTAGAGAGTTGACATCCTGACTACTTGATTGAGATATTAGTGATTTTATATACACGGCCGTGGAGGAATGTTTATCATTCAAGTTAAGATCAATTACATCTCAGAAATCAAGTAAAACGATTAATTCAGTGATGATGCATGATACACTGAATTAATCGGGATGTTAGATAGATGAAGAGATTGAATTACACAGAAATCGGTTCATAGTGGTTTTGGTTCATGACTAATCTTCTATTACGTTGGGTGACAGAAAACTGTTGTTAGACGGTTACCTCAGTCTGTGTATGGATGTACACTGCCTTCGTATATAGAACCTAGAGGGTCGCACGCAAAAGCACGTGGACAAGGACATTGATTATTTAATTCTAATAGTAATTATAATTAAAAGATATAAATTTTCAGAATTAAAATTTATTGGATTACAAATTTATTCTTAAATATTCGAAAACACGGTACGAATTATTAAACTCATTTTACTATTCGATTTATACGTATCACATAGATCTGGGGTGTATTTCGGATAGTTTTTCTGAAACGAGCTTCCGCTGCGTCCGGTAGAAACCCTTCGGACCGTGGCCGCACGTCACCCTTTCGGACGTCTATTTCTTAAGTTGAGGAAAAATAGGTCGTGCCAAACGGAAGATGTACATTAATATAAATATAGCAAGGGGACCACCAAAAGTGACGTCGAACTTCAACGGCTTCCATAAACAAGTTGATTGTCTGAAACCTAAACCCTAATAAAAATACGTATAGTAAAAAATTCTATCGAAATTAATATGTCACGTTGATATGCATGAAATTTCTTTCGTAAATACAGTTCGTTTGTAAAATAATTTGCCCCAAAAAGTTTCGAAATTTGGCAAAAAGTTTCGAAATACCGCAAATTCGGTAAAATAATTTGCCCCAAAAACTTTATTATTATGAATTAATTCATTCTAGAAATATATTTTTTCCAAAGCAGATCTTCATCTAATCTCACAAATTTCTCAAATATATTCTTGCCAAATTTAGTTCGGTTTTTAAATATCCCTCTCGCGCTTGTGTTATGTGACTCGGTAAAGAAATCTTTCACCAGCGATGGCAGAACTCCCCCTTTCCGTGGTAAAGGCTCTCGCGTGCCAGCTGAACTCCTGTGCTCTCGATGCGTATGCCAGGATCAATGGCTTCTCATACCAGCTGACCAAGTGGCAGTATAATCTGATGGTTATTCTAGACGTCATGGATTCTGCCGAGGAGAGGATTGGCGATACCAAGGTCGATCTGTGGCTGGATGACCTCAGGGAGGTCGCCTACCGCATGAAATACTTGCTCCACCTCTTTTCTGCCGAAGCCGAAATAAGTAAAGCCCTCAAGGCCGACACCAGGAGGAGGAAGTCTGGTAAGTTGACTTCCTTGTTGATCTCCTGTTGCTCCAAGATGGACCCACGTCCCATGCTCTCCAACCATCTCCTGGGAAAAGAGATCGAGGAAGTCGACCTTCGATTGGAGGAAGTCATCTGGAAGAAAGCACTGCTTGGATTAGCAGAGAACTACCTGGCAGGGCGTCCCTTCAACACCAACCGGTGTCGTATCCCATCCACCTCGCTGCCCGAACATAGGTTCATCGGCCGGGAGGAACAGATTGAGAAGTTGCTCGCGCGGTTGATCGGAAGCGACTTGCCCGACGATCCAGTCCCCTTTACTGTCGTTTCTATAGTAGGGATGGGCGGACTAGGAAAAACTAGCCTGGCAAAGGAATTATATAATCACACGGCTGTGTGCGAGGCTTTCCCTGTCAGAGCATGGGCTTGGGTTTCGAATGTCTTTGACGTGGTCGGCATCACCAAGGATATTTTGGCGTCTGTGGACCGCCGCATTGACTGCACGGAAAGTGACCTGAATTGGCTTCAAAACGCTCTCAGAGATCGACTTGCTGGGAAGAAGTTTTTTATAGTGTTGGATGGCATATGGCAGAAGAATTATGCCGAGCTGCAGTCTCTGTTACATCCATTCCAATATGGAAGCAGCGGAAGCAGAGTACTCCTGACAACACGCTTCCGAAGAGTCGCCGAGTTGGCTGGTGACCATAATCCCTTAGGTTTGGACCTTTTGTCTACGGATGATTGTTTGTCTTTACTTACTTATCATGCCAGGGTGGAGAAAAACTTCGAGAATAGACCTCAGCTTCAGGACATCGCTCTCCGACTAGCCGAGAAATGTGGAGGGCTGCCTTCGAAAGCTGAAATGGTCGGATCTCTCCTCTGTTTTGAGAGCAACGAGAAGAAATGGGAGAAGATTTTAAACAACCCAAATTGGTCATGAGTGATGGGCAATTTATTTTATTTTAATGTAGACATGTTATCCGAAGGTAGTCGGGGACATCGTTGATTTTAAATTTTCTTATTTATGGAGTCCACAATATTTTGTTCAAACACAAGTAAAACCATGGATTGCCATGGACCAACCTTCAGTAACACCAGCGAACTCGGCTTGATAGCAACTGTAGAGTCTCCCAACTGCGACAAGCTCGAGCTGTGACCTTCCGCTACAGCTAGCGACCTGGCGGTAAACAAGGACGTTCCCCTCGGATTATCTACAACCGGCAGATTAAGAACCACCGGCAAAAACCCACCACCTTGTACTGCTCGGCTATGACAAAGCCAAGCACAACAACAGTCCCCCGAGTTTCAACCCGCCTCTTGCACCAGGCCTAGATTGATGATAGCAGGCAAACCAGTCTGTCCAATCTCGTTAACAACTCAGCTCACGGCGCACACCCGCAGATGTGAGCCTGCTTCCTACATCAGCAAAGAGAGCAGCTCCTTCTGCAACTCAAGAGGTAGCCCCCTAAGCTCAGCACCCTGTCATCCCGCAACTACCATCATCCCATCAACTCACTTCAGGACCAACGTTAGATCCAGCTGTCTGCTCTCAGTGAGACATGCCAAGGCGACCCTCCAACGGTGACAAAACTCAACCCCTAGCTTCAGTGGACGTACCAATGGCGACATCCTCAGAAGAGCAGCATGGTTGGTCACCCAGCCCCTAGCTCCCTTTACACCAGTTACAATGGAACCATCCCCTCAGTTCCAGCTTCTCGGCGCACCTCAGTACCAATACCCATTCCTGAGCTCGATGCCGCAACCCACCAGCCGTACTTACTCCCACAACGACTTCATTCCCATCCCGGTTCCTCCAACGGCCAGGTAGTGACCTGGAACTAAAGACGATCTATCGCCTCATTGTTCCTGATTCAGTTCCTCGGTACCACACGGTGCTACGACCCAAGAGCCAATAGGACAAGAAACAGGAAGAAGAAGATGAGAGTTTGTGTTCAAAACCTTGTAGCTATGCGGTTGTCATTACATCTCAAAAGATAAATCAGAAAAACATGTTGTAAGAAACAAAACACGGTCACATGTTCAAATCAAATCTCACCCAAGACGTGGGCATCCAGAAATGCATTCGATTTCGAAGTTTGCTAAGAACATCTTCTGCAGATTCAATTTCTGCCGCCTTCTTTCCCCAGGAGCCTAAAACTGTCTCAAAGAAAACGCTCCCTTCCTTGACCATATTTGGCCTCATATCACTTGGATGCTTGCCGATGTTTGTGTTGCGTCCCCACATCTTTCTCCACAAAAACGGACATGTGCCTTTGGCCCCAGGGTTGATGCTAGCGACACCTTCTAGTTTCTGTTCCGTCCCACCCAAAACTTCGCTCTCTCAAAGGGTCTCTCCTGACATTTTTAGCTATTCGGTTGGGTTGATCCCGTTGATCTTTCTGATAGCGACGAAGACAAATGACCCTGTCGTTGCTGTTCCATGATTGCCTTGTTGCAGGAGAGATTCAAACAACTTCAGCAGTGAAAGGACACGAGGTTGAAAAGAGACCTATCGAAATCGTCTGAGAAAGATCCAGAGAGCAGCATTGCCTGCACGACCATGTCAGGGGAGGCGCCAATCTGTACATTCCAGCACGACATCCCCGTCGTTATTGCTCTCACTGTGGCCTTATTTCTCACGAGTGACGAATCGAACGAGGTCGGAGGATTCCACGTCCAGGAAGAAGAGGCGCATGTACTCCAATTAATCGTCTAATTGTTTTTATGTTGACGACAGCGTCGATACTTGTCTACATCTGCAAGAGTTAACGAATCCATTCCCTTAGAACGTTGTGCGCACCGATATTGGTCGTGAGACCACTGGGATCACCTCGGAAACGTCGGACGGACGATAGCGACTGCGTCGATCGTTGTCTTAAAAATAAATCAAATCTTCGTATTTCTATCCACTAGAAGCGAAACGGATCAGCGGTCACGAGCGGCTTGCTGATGGATTGCTTCAGCAGGAAAATGTGTCTGGGTGATGAGAACTCAAACCTGGGAGATTGATTGGAACATTGGGCTGCAGTTATGGACTGGAGTATTGGGCTGCTGTTGGAGTCCAAGTCTTGAGAAGTTGGAGAAACGACAAAAGAAGTAAGAAGCGAAGATGGCGGGTGGTGTGGTTGTCTGCTGTCCTGTAAACAATCCTGCAGTAACCCCGCACTGCTTATCAGTGATAGTGATAGGAAACGATGTACAAGGATTCTGTTTTAAGAAAAAAAAGTAAAAATTCCTACTGCTTCTCTGGCGACGCCCTGGGGAAGTTACTGGAGTCGTGTTACTGCTCCGGGAGAAGGCTCGTCTCCGGGCACGAGAAGATCGTCGTGTTCGCCGGTAAGGAAGAGACGGAGACCTGCGTGGTGGCGGCTTCTGACTAATAGGCCGGCAGTGGCGCCACCAATGGTGGTCCACAGGATGCCAGACCTCGAATATGTCCGCCAGATTCAGAGAATAATAAGCTGAATTCGATCGAGCTGAAATTTCGTCTGTCGTGGAGTTCGATTTTGATGTCTCGTTCGTTGCTTTGTAGGTTTTGGAGATTTTGATGAAGAACAAAGACATGCTCTTCAGCGAGGTGCAGTCAATTTTGCTATCCAATTCTTGCTTCTGGTTTGCTGAAGTCTCGCTCCTGTTCATCTGAAATTTTCAGTTTCTTGTTGCGCATCTTATATGCGAGAACTGCTGATGGCTGTTGGATTAGGTTTCAGTTCTTCCAGTTTTTCTAATGTTGAAAGGTTAATCACGCGAAACCTGTTCTCTAGGTGAGTTTAACAATAATGGTGAGTCTCACCTTTTGAATCTCCATCAGTTGTCTACTCTTTGCATGATGTGGGAAGTACTTGTTCTTTGATCTGTTGCCGGAGTTCTAGAGAACTTGATGAAAGTAAAAGTAATCTAGACAATCGTTTTAGAAAAAAGCTTTCGGATGATTCCCATTTTCTCAGAGGAATTCAGTTCATCGTCGTCGTAAGGAAGCTCCATTGGTAACAAAAGTCATTTATTATCAGAAGAAAGCTTGTAATGTTTCTCCAGCACAGATAATGCAACCTTAATTGTTGCCCAGAAGGCTTTTAAAAGTATAAATCAGTGGATAGAGGCATGTGGCGTGTTCTCTTTACCAAGCTCATACGAATGCTCTTTTACTTGGCAGGGTTACAGAGCTCCATACTTGGTCACTGCATTCGCCGTCATCATCGGTATATTGGTTTCTTTTATTCTATTCTGTAACTCTCTTCAATGTAACCGACTTCTGCAGCTTATGTACAACTCTTTTGGTAACTAGCAGAAGGTATTTATCTGAGCGTCCTTGTAAGAAACTTTTGACAATTATACGATTCGAATGAAAATCCAGCTGAGATGTTATGTAGCAAAAAGGTGCGCTGGAAATTCTTCAATGAACCACCCGCAGTTGACGTGGATATTTGCGATGTAGCAGTTGGACATGCACAAGTTCAGGATCTGGACCGCGAAGGCTGGGATCCCGCTGGGGAGTGGCTCTGTCTGGCCTTGGTAAATTGCTGTCATTATTCGAGCACACAACATTCATTTGGACCAACTTCCATCCGCCAACCACCCTACAGATGATCTTCTCCTTAATGCACTCAGGGGCGCAGCAAACCACCGTGAACGTCGTCAGTGTTGTTCTTCTCATCGAAAAACCGGTCGTGAATCTCTCCTTGTCCAAAAAAGAAAAAAGAAAAACAACCACCAATTCAAATCACAGTTCAACTCTCCCTTCCACAACAAATCGAAACAAAAGGGCGTAGGCGTCGGAATGAGATTCTCAAACCAAAAGGAGGAGGGGGGGCACTCACAGGGATAACGGCGGTTTCATCGGAGCACTGAAGGTCCACCTTCATCGCCATTTTCGTGACTTTCGCATAACAAAACAAATCCAATAAAAAGGAAAAACACAATGACTATTGAACTTTGAGTCCCGACGACCTTTTCTGCATCCTTTGCTTATTGTGACTCACTCGATTGGTTCTTGCCACAAAGGAATCCTTCATGTTGGACTGATGGACTGTTCTGAGGAAGCTTAGAACCAGTTTGTGGCTAGTACTTAGGAGAAGAGAAGCCCAAGAATGGAGTTATCCTGATGATGACAAAAGTTGTTACAGGAAGAGGGCAGACCGAAATCCACTGTTATGATTGTGTCTGCTAATACAGGAGGCTCTGACCCTTGCTTTCTTGTACAATGTAAGCGAGAATTTCTTTTCTTCATCCTCGTCTTTTTCTTCTCTCCTTCCCTTTTCTTTCCATCTACTCTGGTCTTATATCTCACACTTTGCCAGCGATCCCCAATGGCCAACTCCTTTCCGTCGAAGTTTCAACTGGCTTACAATCAATCATAGCAGTTTCGGCCAACAAATCTAGGATATATTTCCGTTGGGAAATGAATATACCTTTTCTGGACCTCATTTCCTCAATTCCAAGAAAGTACTTCAGATTCCCCAAGTCCTTCATTTCAAATGCTTTGAATAAGTTCCTTCGATGCACTTCAATTTCATCTTGATTATTTCACGTGATTATCATGTCGTTAACGTAATTAAGCATGTAATTAACTTTCACCTTCTCTTGAGAAACAGAGTATGATCAGCATTACTCTATTTGTACCCATACCTTCTCACTATGGTGGTGAACCGTCCAAACCAAGCGCGAGGTGATTGCTTTAACCCATACAACGCCTTCTTCGATCGAAAAACTTCTCTTCTATTAAAGTCTTCTTCAAAGCTAGGTGGGGCCATCATGTGTACTTCTTCCTTGAGATCCCGTGATTGAGCAGTTGGGTTGCAAGGTCGTTCTAATCGTGGAGAACTTCTGTCCCGTTCGGTGTAGGTGGCGTTCCTTCCATACTGTCAAGAACATGATTGATTTACCGATAACGATACTTGATCAAAATCATCACTGCTCTGATACCATGTTGGAAGGTAACAGAAAGAGGTTTTTTTATTAAATGCACATTTTTGCTCTGATACCATTGTCTGTTAATATAAATATTACACTCAGCAATATACATCGACTGTCTATAAATATGATAATTCTATTGCCTATAATTGTCTCTAATTGTTTCCTGATTTTTCATACATATCCCGGATGCATGGCTTCTCAGACCAACTGACCAGGTGGCATAAAAATCTAGTCATTGTCCAAGTTGTCATGGCTTCGGCTGAGGAGAAGTAGATATTTGGGCATACCAAGGTCGACCTGTGGCTAGATGACCTCAGGGAAGTCACCTACGACATGGAAGACCTGCTTGACCTCTTCTCCATTAAAGCCCAAGGTAAAGCCCTCAAGGCCGCGGTTTACTTCCTTGTTGATCAAATGTTGTTCCAAGATGGACCCCGTGCCCTGCTCTCCGATCTATGGTTTACTGCAAAAGGGAATCGGAAAAACATATTATGATACGGGGATAAACTATTTTCATGAGCTAGAAGTTAGATCCCTCTTACAAAAATCAAAAGATGATGAATCTTTATATTCTATGCATGATCTCGTGAATGACCTTGCCAAATCAGTTGTGGGGATCAAATACTACTACACATACTAGTATGAGTGCCCTTCCAACAAAGAGTACCAAGAGAAAATTCGTTCGAGCCAGAAGATGTGAAAGTTTATCGTGAGTTGAAGTTTTCAGGGACACCGTTCATGGAAGGGCGAAAGGTCAACTCTATCTACGTCATGTCTGCAGAATCTGCATACGTAGATAAAGTGAAGAGGAACAAGACAGCCGATCTCTGGCACGAGAGGCTTGGTCACGTTGGTTACCACAAATTAAAGGTAATGATGAGCAAAGAGATGGTGAAGGGTCTTCCACAACTAGAGGTAAACGTTGACAATGTCTGCTCGGGCTGTCAGTACGGTAAAGCACATCAGTTGCCGTACGAGAAATCCAAGTACAGGGCTGAAGAACCACTGCAGATGTTAAAAAACTATGGAATGATGGAGTGCAAGCCGATATCGACACCCATCGAGTTCAACGCCAAGCTCAGTGCAAATGAAGGCAAGGATCTTGAAGAGCCGACGATGTACCGTCAGCTGGTGGGAAGTCTAATCTACCTTACTAATACAAGACCAGATATATCGTACGCCGTTGGACTGGTGAGTAGGTTTATGCAAAACCTGAAGAAGCCTCATCTCGAAGCAGTCCGACGAATATTGAGATATATAAAGGGCACACTTGATTACGGGATTCTCTATGAGAACAAAGGAGAATTCAAACTGGTTGGACATTGTGACGCTGACTATGCCGGCGATCGTGATACTCGAAGGTCAACGACAGGTTATGTATTCACCATCGTAGGGGGAGCAGTATCATGGTGTAGTAAGCGTCAACCAACAGTATCACTCTCAACAACAGAAGCGGAGTATAGAGCTGCAGCAACCGCAACTCAAGAAGCCACATGGCTTATGCAACTCATGGGAGATCTTCATCAGCAAGTCGGCTATGCAGTTCCCTTATCATGTGATAACAAGTCCGCAATTCAGTTAGCCGAAAATCCGATATTTCATGCTAGCACGTGGAGGTTCACTATCACTTTTTAAGAGAAAAGGTATTACAAGGAGACATCAAATTGCAATATATCAGAAGACCAGCGGGCGGATATCTTCACTAAAGGACTTAATGCAAGCAAGCTCGAAGACTTTCGGTCACAACTTGGCATGATAACAAGAGTAAGTCGGTGTTGAGGGGGAGTATTAAAATATCAACACCTTCTAGATTATTCCTAATTAGTATATCTAGATTTTTCTTAGCCTTAGATATTTTCCTAAGAAAAATCTAGGTTCTTCTAAATATCTAGATATTTCTACTAGATATTTCTATCTTTGTGTATTTTGGATCACAAAATCCATGGAGCTCCCAACTATAAATAGGAGTGAGTTCCTCCCATTTTGTATCAAGTCTTCAACTAGCAATAAGAGATATAGGTTAGAGAAATCCTCTAGTTCTCCTCATCTTCTCATATTCCTCTTTGTTTCCAAGTTCTTGGGAAGGGTAAAGCTAGTTTAGCCTTCGGCGACTAACTTAAGTCAAGAGTCCGAAGGTTGTTTGTTCAACGAGATCAACACGTGGAGGTGGAGGAGGAGGACGACAAGGTCTGGTTTATGGTCGGAAAGAAAAAAAGAATGGCCCATTTCTTTCTTCCTTTGCATGCATGCAATGGGGAGAGGGGGAACATTGCCTTAATTTTGCAGCATCAGACAAGTATCATTGAGATTCTTACGGATATTCCGTCGTTAAAAAAATTCGTGAAATATAATTTTTAACTTAAAAGATTTTTCAAATATTGTCCGTTATTTCAAACTACGATATTTATCTTAAAAAAATTAAATTTGAAACGAAGACTTTAAAATATTTAATAGATATAAGGGTTTTGGGGGGTAAATTTTTATATTATTATTATTGGGTAATTTTTAAAAATCTAACAGAAATTTGCTGGATAAATTTTTATAAAAAAATGTACTTGGATCTTTCGATCTTCTTTAGGAGAATGGGCTTTCCTAAGTGATCTTTCTCAGTTTATAACACAAATTACTCAGTTTTGAGAATAACTACGAGAAATGGTAGAAGGTTTTATAACACTATGTGGAAGAGACAAGGTGAAAATAATGGCTTTCCTCTAGCATTGCAGTTGAGCTATATTCATCTTCCAATTCAATTGAAGCAATGTTTCATTGATGCGCAATATTTCCAGCAATTCGCCAGGGAAGAGTTGATTGATCTATGGATCGGACAAGGTTTACTGCAGAAGATGGGGATAAAGTATTTTGATGAGCTAGAAGGTAGATCCCTTTTACAGAAAGCAAAAGACGATGAGTCCTCGTACTCTATACACAATCTCGTGAATGACCTTGCAAAATCAGTCGTGTGGATCAAATACTATGATACAGATGCCCGCGATGGCCCTTTCAACAAAGACAGAGTTCACTGTGGACGCCTATCGCTCGCTGAAAAAGTTGAGAGCATTTATTTCTCTTAAATACAATTATGTTATTGTCTCGGATAAAGTGATACATGACTTCATAATGGGCTTGGAGTGACTAAGGATGCCGTCGTTGCATGGGTTTAGCATCAGAAAGCTGCTCGACCATGTTGGTGACCTGAATCTCTTACATTTTATCGACTTATCTTGAAGTTGAAGTGCTTCCGGAATCGATTTGTAGCTTGATTAACTTGGAGTCTCTCATTTTGAAAAGCTGCACACGGCTCAAGGCGTTGCCGAGGAATCGGATGAAATCGTCCCTCGTGTCGAAATCGGGTGAACACGGTCGAGGATGTCTGTGCCCTCCTCATCTCCTGTAACTCTCGTTGGTCTCCACGGACCTCTGTGTTCTCCCAAAATGAACATAACCCATGTGTAGAGCCCAATTGAGACGTAATTTTTTGTTACCAATGTGATTAGAACAAACCAAAATATGATTAGAACAAGAAATCCCCCCAAAATCGACTACAATCAGGAATCGCCATGCCATCCTTCCTTTCATGTTTATTTGGTTTGAGTCAATCTATTTTGTTTACATGATACGGCAACCCCACGGGTTCTCCTCGCTTAAGTACTCGCAGCAGCTGCTCACTGTGTATCCCCTGTTGCCTCCCTGGCACTCGTATGCCGGCTGTCCGCACCCGTCAGAGCACATCAGTCCCCACCCGTGGTGACACAGTCCGCCTTCGTAACAGCAGCAACAGCAGCATACCCCAATGGGGTGGTACATGGGGACAGGCCCCGGTGGTGGTGGGGGTGGTGGCAGTGGATTCCATGGTACATTTGGGACATTTTTTGAAGGGCCAGGGGTCCGTGTGGATAGATTTGATGCCTGGCTGTTTGCCGGGGGCTTCACTGGCTCCTTAGGCTTATCTGGCATGATCTTGATGCTCTCAACCGTGTTCCCTCCCCTACGGATGATCTTCTCCTTGATGCACTCGGGGCTGCAGCACACCACCGTGATGAACACCTTGTTGTTCTCCTTGTCGTAAATCTGGTCGCGAATCTCTCCTCATCCGGCAAAAAAAAAAAAAAAAAGCAACCAATTCAAACAAAAATTCATCTCTCCCTTCCGCAACGAATCGAAACAAAAGGGTGTGGGCTCACGGGGATAACGGCAGAGCACTCTCTTGATCTTCTTGTAGCACTTGGAGCACTGAAGGTCCACCTTCATCTCCATTCTCGTGACCTTTCGCATAACAAAATGAATCACCAATCGTCCCAGATTCGAACAAATAAAAGCTTAACTCATCGTACAAACCTTGACATCTGCCATGGGAGGAGATCAGAGAGTTCGAGGTGAGGAAGGTAACTGGCGATGGCTACAAATCTTTCTATATATATATAGACATGTCTGTCGTCACTTTATGTCGTCAGAAATGGATACGTTTTTCATAGCTACAAAATGTTCATTTTTTTATTAAATTACTTTTTATATCATCCAGTTCTTTGATGATATTAGTTATGGTTGGCTGGTGGAAGTTTCCCTTTCGTACTAAAAATTCACGTGAACAAGAGCTTTCACTTTCTATCATCGTACAGCTATTAGGAATTGCATTAATAAATGACTTGATTAGTCTATGCACATGCCATTTTTTGTTTCATAATCTCAATTACTGCGATGAATACCGGTTTTCCTCCCCTGATTTGTCACGTGGGACGGAGCGTGTGTTAGGCTTACCAGGTGAGTGTGAGGGCCGCCTCCACCTGTTAAGATAAAAAGTGTGATGGATCCGTCGTAAGCCGTTCAAACCAAATTAATAATAAAACTTTTCATGTCCAAAGCTCAATAAAAAAAAAGATCATGGAAGCATTGACTTACCGTCATACATCGTCTCGTATGCCTTAACATCAAACAATAAAATAAAATTGGTTAGGGTTTGGTTTGATAATTTAGAAAGTAGTGTTCTCACGTCCATTTCGTTGTATTATAAAAAAAAAAAAGAAGAAGCATATGTAATGAAACGTAACGCATATTCATCGCATCATGAACAACGACGACACGTTGTTAAATAATATCAATATTATCATTACATGACCAATAAAACAGTAGAGAGTAAATTTTCTCGAGAATCAAATTTTCCATACAATTAATTATTTCCTGCTCCGACAACGTTACTCAAATACATAAATGTAAAAGTTAAATCTTAAATTTAATACGCGGACAGAGCACCGCGGAAAGTGGCTTTCTCTAAGTCGCACCCTCAGATCGGACCAACTTGAACTACCGAGAGTTTGTCCTCCTGTGATTTTATTGACATAGTCTTAAACTGTACTAACTACACCGTATTTATTGAATCTCAACCAAAAATCTACTCTCATTGATCTTCCTGACTAATATTCTTTTGTCTATATCATAACACTGAATACTATCCAAGTTGTTTTTATATTTTTTTTTTCTTGTTATATCAAATTTAAAACTTGTCCAGAGTGTCTGGGGGATGAGATTGGGCTTTCCTAGTTGGGCCTCGCGGCTTCAAATGTTATCGGCCCAATAGTAATTGTTTGGAGTGGAGTGGAGGGTTAAACATGATTTTGTGAATTCTTTGTCTCGTGATCCATGTTTTTACATGACACTGCAACCCGATGCATTCTCCTCATGTAGTATCCGTCATAGCACTTCGGTCCCCTTCTGCAGTAACTAGGTACCCCTTCGCAGCAGCAGCAGTAGCAGCACCGTCTTCCTAAGGAAGCTGCTTTGGTAAGGAAACTCATTTATTGTCGGAAGAAAGCTTGCAATGTTTGTCCAGAACCTTAGATGTTGCCCGGAAGGCTTTCGAGAATAAATCATGCGACGTGTTCTCTTTACCAAGCTCACACAGATGCTCTGTTACTTAGCAGTACCAAGCTCGTACGGATGTACTTGGCAGGGTTACGGAGCTCTATACTTGGTCACTGCATTCCCCGTCATCATCGGTATATCAGTAGTTTTGATTCCATTGTGTAACTCTCTTCAATGAAACCAACTTCTGCAGCTTCTGTACAGTTCTTTGATAGCTAGCAGAAGGTGTTTATCTGAGCGTCCTTGTAAGAAACTGGCGACAATTATACCTGTTACACTAAGAGGGGGGGTGAATTAGTGTTAATCTCCAAATTCGGATTTTAACGCTTTTTCGTTTTACCCCGCAGCGGAATGAAAAGCTTCTGTTAAACAGAGCCTGGAAGTTTCTGTAAGACAGAACGTTTGGTTGTGTACGCAAATTTGTTTGATGGACACAAGGATTTTTATAGTGGTTCAGCAAATTGCTTACGTCCACTCTTCACCCAGATATTTGGATGGTTTCCACTCAAATGTATCTCAGTACAAATTACACAAGTGATAGCAACCAAAAGCAAACCCGTAGGGTTCTGTACAATAGAAGCTTGAGTGGCAGAACACAGACCAGAAGGTTCTGTGCCGTAGAGGCTCGTTATGTAGCACAAACCCGAAGGTTCTGTACTATAGTAACTTAGGCTCAATACAGACCAGAAGGTTCTGTATCGTAGAGGGTAAGGCACAACACAGACCAGAGGGTTCTGTGTCGAAGAGACTTAGGCACAACACAGACCAGAAGGTTCTGTGTCGAAGAGACTTAGGCACAACACAGACCAGAGGGTTCTGTGTCGAAGAAGGTAGGCACAACACAGAGGGTTCTGTGTCGAAGAAGGTAGGCACAACACAGAGGGTTCTGTGTCGAAGAAGGTAGGCACAACACAGAGGGTTCTGTGTCGAAGAAGGTAGCACAGACCGTAAGGTTCTGTACCGAGTATGTCAATCCACAACAAAAGGTTCTGTATCGGAAAATGACTTAGTTGAGAAGCACAGATCTGAAAGGTTCTGTACCAAGGGAAGTCGACCTTCTACTGAACAGACCGTGAGGTTCTGTAGTAAAAGTGACAAGTAAAATGTATGCACAGACCCGTAGAGTTCTGTACTACAGAGGGTTGTACAGACCGTAAGGTTCTGCACTAAAGTAGATTCAGACCTGAAGGTTCTGCTCTACAGAGGGTTATACAGATCCAAAGATTTTGTACAACAGAAGGTTGCATGCGTTAACGTGACTAACAAGGTAACCAAATGCGCAATCCTCTTAAGGAAAACGACTTCGTGGCGTACCCCACGCGAGCACGTAACGGACCCTACGCAAGCGAACAGCAACCCCTGTTCAAGGATGGATTTTCCCTCGGCGGCTCCACACGACCTGCACGATCTCCTCGAGATAGCGACTATGTGGCGTACCCCACACAAGCACGTAGCATACCCTACGCAAGCACGCAGCAGACCCTGCGCAAGCACGCGGCAAACCCCACGCAAGCAGACGGCAGCCTCCGTCCTAGGTTCCTGCACACAGAGTTCTACACGACAGAAGCTGGTCAGTCCCTCACCTTCTGTGCTCCCGAGGTTCAGCCCTTCTCTCCGGCCCGCTGCATGTTGCCCACGTACACACGCTTCCAACAACGTATCCTGCAGCTTCCAACCGAGTCCCTCGAGCCCCCGAGTCACTCTCCCAGAAGGCTTCACCAACGATGCAGTCGTCCGTCGCTAGTACTCCTCGTGTGACTAACTCAAAACGAATGAAAGAATGAGAGAACTAAGGAAATTAAAACAAATGAAGCTCACGCTCTCTCTGGACAGAATGGGATGGATGGATTCGTTGTATTTTTTACAATGGGAGAGGGCGTGGCTATTTATACACAAAATTCTAAGAAGAAAATGCAAGAAGGAAAATATAAATGCGTAATCTGCAAAACAAGAAATTAAAAGTTAGTTTACATAATAAACAGAATGATATACATGTGCAAGCATTCAAAAAATAAATCAGAATAAGATCATGATATATTTTCCATGAATAGTGCACCACAGAAGGTATCGCAAAAGGTTCTTCTTGATAACCTTCTACAGGTGGAAACAATCGTTGATTTGTTTCCAAATGACTTGAAGTCAATTCCATCCTGATAAAGATACATAGGAGGACGCATCTAGACAGGTGGTAGTGATAGGCTATCAAATAATGTTCGTATGTTGATCAAGTAAGCTTACAGAAGCCTGTAGACCAAATAATAGAACATTTCCATATATAGAAGATACATTTCCTTCTACAAGAAATATTATCTCCAATATGATTATTTGGAAACCAAATCGTGGTAATTTGATCAGATAAATATCTTAATCAAATTAAGCATATTTCGTAATTAAATAATTGAAAACTAATCATTTAATTACAAAAATAATTCTTACAAGAAGTCCTTAATAATGGAAGCTTCTGTAGAATAGAATGTTCGACCTTCTGTAGTACAGAGGGCCAGGCTCATCATCAAAGCCAAGAATGTTCGACCTTCTGTGGCACAGAGGTCCGGCTCATCATCAAAACCTTTTCCAACAATACCATTCCAATGAAAATACAGCTGAGATGTTGTGTAGGAAAACGGTGCTCCAGAAATTTTTCGCATGGATTACATGTTTCGGGAAGTGTTAAGAAGCCATCTGAGAACCCTCACTGCCGGAACAGTTCTCACATAGATCAGAATGACGGGGAGGTTCGTACATTATTTCATTGAATGTCGATATCTGCTTGATAGATCAGATTAGAAGCCACGAGGACAGAACAAGAGGAACAGGAAAGAAAGACAGTTGTACTCGTCTTTGTCGAGTTTCGTCTACGAGGGAAGAGGTATGACCATTTGAGTTCATTCCATTGTACCTACCTCCTAAGCGCAGTCGACCGAGGACACGGACAGCGGGTACTGGAAGCTGTTTGCATACTGGAACGAGAGGCTCTGCCCTGGGCTAAGCGCCTCCCCATTGTTGACCACACAGTCGTCGTAGTCCACCCGGCGGAACACCTGGGGGTTGACGAGGTGGACCGAGCTGAACCACCCGCAGTTGACGTGGATATTCGTGATGTAGCAGTTGGACACGCACACATTCAGGATCTGGACCGTGAAGGCCGGGATCCCACTGGGGAGTGGCTCCGTCGGGCCTTGGTATATTGCAATGTCATTCTTCGAGCACACCGCGTTCATCTGGACCAACTTCCTGCCACCGCCAACCTTCTCAGCCATCAGCTTTCCTCTAGCATTGTAGTTGAGCTACATCCATTTTGCAATTCATTTGAAGCAATGTTTTGCTGCTTGAACTATATTTCCAAAGGACTACCTATTCGGCAGGGACCAATTGATTGATCGATGGATTGAACAAGATTTACTACAAGAGGGAAAGCAAAAACATGCTATAAGATGGGGATAGAGTATTTTGATGATCTAGAAGGTAGATCCCTTTTACATAAAGCAAAGGATGTTGAGTTCTTGTATTCTATGCATGATCTCGTGAATGAACTTGCAAAATCAATCGTGGGGATCAAATACTGCGATACAGATGCACCTGAGGGCCCTTCCAACAAAGAGTTCGCTGGGTAGCATTTTATACATGATGTCCAAAGTACTTGCATTCAACTACTGTGAACGCCTATCGCTCGTTGAAAAAGTTGAGAACATTTATTTCTCTTAAATACAATTCTGTTATTGTCTCGGATAAGGTGATACATGACTTCATAATGGGCTTGGAGTGTCTAAGGATGCTGTCATTGTATGGGTTTAGGGTCAGAAAGCTGTCCGACCATGTCGGTGACCTGAAGCTCTTACATTTTATCGACTTATCTTATACTGAAGTTGAAGTGCTTCCGGAATCGATTTGTAGCTTGATTAACTTAGAGTCTCTCATTTTGAAAAGCTGCAAACGGCTCTAGGTGTTGCCGAGGAATCGGGTGAAATCGTCCCTCGTGTGAACACGGTCGAGGATGTCTGTTCCCTCCTCATCTCCTGTAACTCTCGTTGGTCTCCACCGACTTCTGTGTTCTCCCAAAATGAACATAACCCATGTGTAGAGCCCAATTGAGACATCATTTTTTGTTACCAATGTGATTAGAACAAACCAAAATATGATTAGAACAAGAAATCCCCCCAAAATCGACTGCAATCAGGAATCGCCATGCCATCCTTCCTTTCATGTTTATTTGGTTTGAGTCGATCTATTTTGTTTACATGATACGGCAACCCGATGGGTTCTCCTCGATTAAGTACTCGCAGCAGCTGCTCGCTGTGTATCCCCAGTTGCCTCCCCGACACTCGTATGCCGGCCGTCCGCACCCGTCATTGCACATCAGTCCCCACCCGTGGTGACACAGTCCGCCTTTGTAACAGTAGCAGCAGCAGCATACCCCAATAGGGTGGTATATGGGGACAATCCCCGGTGGTGGTGGTGGTGGTGGCGGCGGTGGTGGTGGCGGCGGCGGTGGTGGTGGCGGCGGCGGCGGCGGCGGTGGTGGTGGTGGTGGTGATGGTGGCGGTGGTGGCGGCAGGATCTCGATGCACTCAACCGTGGTCCCTCCCCTACGGAGGATCTTCTCCTTGATGCACTCTGGACTGCAGCACGCCACCGTGATGAACACCTTGTTGTTCTTCTCGTCGTAACTCTGGTTGCGAATCTCTCCATGTCCGGCAAAAAAAAAAGCAACAAATTCAAACCAAAATTCATCTCTCCCTTCCGCAACGAATCGAAACAAAAAGGGCATGGGGCTCACGGGGATAACGGCAGAGCACTCTCTTGATCTTCTTGTAGCACTTGGAGCACTTAAGGTCCACCTTCAACACCATTTTCGTGACCTTTCGCATAACAAAATGAATCATCAATCGCCCAGAATCGAACAAATAAAAGCTTAACTCATCGTACGAACCTTGATATCTGCCATGGGAAGAGATCAGAGAGTTCGAGGGGGGAGGAAGGCGATTGGTGGTGGCTACAAATGTTTTTTTTTTATATATTTTAATGTATTTTGGACAGGAATCATACGACATGTCAGTCGTCACTCTATGTCGTCAGAAATGGATACGTTTTTCATGGCTATAAAATGTTCATTTTTTTATTAAATTACTTTTTATATCAACCAGTTCTTTGATGATATTAGTTGTGGTTGGCTGGTGGAAGTTTCCCTTTTCGTACTAAAAAGCCGCGTGAACAAGAGCGTTCACTTTCAATCGCTATTAGGAATTGCATGACTACTCTATGCACATGTCATTTTTTGTTTCATAATCTCAATTATTGCGATGAATACGGGTTTTCCTCTCCCTGATTCGTGGAATGTGAGATGGTGTGTCTTAGGCGGCTTACAGGTTAAAATAAATATTATACGAAATTAATAATAAAACTTTTCTTGTGCAAATCTTAACTATCATATCGTATATTGTAGCATCAAATAATAAAATAAAATTCATTAGTGTTTTGGTTTGATAGTTAGAAAGTAGTGTTCTCACGTCCACTTTGTTGTATTATAAGAATAAAGATGAAGCATATGCAATGAAACAAAACGCATATTCATCACATCATCAACAACAACACGTTGTTAAATAATATCAATATTATCATTACATGACCAATAAACTATTAGAGAGTAAATTTTCTCGAGAATCGAATTTTCCGTGCGATTAATTATTTTCTACTCGGCTCAATTTTCAGAAAAACAAAACACAGACAACGTTATTCAAATATATAAATGTAAAAGTTAGATCTGAAATTTAATACGCGGACCACCGCGAAAAGTGACGTCCCAAAGACTCTCGTGGCTGTCTCAGTCTTGGCCTCGGATCGGACCAACTTGAACTACCGAGGGTCCGAGAGTTTGTCCTCCCGTGATTTTATCGACATAGTCTTAAACTGTACGAACTACACCTTCTTTATTGAATCTCAACCAAACATCCACTCTACCACCACCGGGGGATGCCGGACCTCGACATATATCAATTTAAACCTTGTCCGGAGTGTCTGGGTGGGGGATGAGATTGGGCTTTCCTAGTTGGGCCTCATCGGCCCAATAGTAATTGTTTGGAGTGGAGTGGAGGGTTAAACATGATTTTGTGAATTCTTTGTCTCGTGATCCATGTTTTTACATGACACCGCAACCCGATGCGTTCTCCTCGCTCAAGTACTCGTCGCAGCGGCTCATGTAGTATCCCCTGTTGCTGCCCTGGTACTCGTATGCTGGCCGTCCGCTTCCGTCATAGCACGTCGGTCCCCTTCTGCAGTAACCAGGTCCCCCTTCGCAGCAGCAGCAGCATACCCCGATAGGGTACATTGGGACTTGTTCCTGCGGTGGCGGCCACGGGAATCCCTGTACCACGGGCTTCGGTGCCTTTGGCGGAGGATCAGGGGCTGGCATGGGCGGCTTTGGAGCCGGGGGGTTGGCAGCTTCTTTCGGAGGCTCGACGGTCACGACCTTTGGCTTCTCGGGTTTCGGTGGATCCTTCGGCTTCTCCACGGGTTTTGGCTTCTCCGGCTCCTTGGGTTTCTCAGCCGGCTTTGGCTTCTCTGGCTCCTTATGCTTATCAGGCATGATCTCGATGCTCTCCACCGTGTCCCCTGCCTTGCAGATGATCTTCTCCATGATACACTCGGGGCTGCTGCACACCACCCTGATGAACACCCTGTTGTCCTTCTCGTCATAAATCTGGTCGCGTATCTCTCCTCGTCCGCAAACAAAAAGCACCAATACAAAACCACGTCTCAGCTCTCCCTTCACAACAACTCCCGATCAGCACATACACTCAATTCAACCCCGAAAAGGTACAAAAAGGGCAAGGAATCGAGATTTCCGAGCTCACGGGGATAACGGCAGAGCACTTTCTTGATCTTCTTGTAGCACTTGCAGCACTGAAATGGGAGAAGATTTTAAACAACCCAAATTGGTCATGAGTGATGGGCAATTTATTTTATTTTAATGTAGACATGTTATCCGAAGGTAGTCGGGGACATCGTTGATTTTAAATTTTCTTATTTATGGAGTCCACAATATTTTGTTCAAACACAAGTAAAACCATGGATTGCCATGGACCAACCTTCAGTAACACCAGCGAACTCGACTCGATAGCAACTGTAGAGTCTCCCAACTGCGACAAGCTCGAGTTGTGACCTTCCGCTACAGCTAGCGACCTGGCGGTAAACAAGGACATTCCCCTCGGATTATCTACAACCGGCAGATTAAGAACCACCGACAAAAACCCACCACCTTGTACTGCTCGGCTATGACAAAGCCAAGCACAACAACAGTCCCCCGAGTTTCAACCCGCCTCTTGCACCAGGCCTAGATTGACTATTAAACAAGTCCGAATTAGTTGAATACTGGTATCAGAAATTCCTTGAATGGGTTTGGCATTTCCATAAACAATATAATTGACAACTCTAAGTTGCATATTATCCCTTTCTTGTAAAAAATCCGGGGGGAAGAGTGTTGGTAAATTTAGCCCATGGATTCAGCAGCAGTTCGAAAGGTTGACCTATTCGGGAATCTCCGGATCTACGCTTATTTTCAACTCCCCGAAGCATTTCGTCGGAAAAATCCATTAGATAATGAACTATTGGTTCTAAGCCATCTCTGGCGATGAATCAACAATTCGAAGTGCTTTTCTTGCGTATTCTTGATAAACCAGCGTTTATATATTGATGTGGGGGGATCCGCTTGGGAAATAAGAATCGGAGTAATTCGTCGAATGGGTTAGGTATAAAATAAAAAAAAAAAGAATATCACTTTTTAGGATCTTCGAGAAATATCTACATATATAGATATATATCTATAAAAGAGAAATAAATAAACATATATATGTAGAAATTCGAAATTAATATAAAGAAAAAATAGTATAAATACATATTTTGGTTCAGGCATTTGTTCATATAATCTCAATAAAGAAGGAGCCATTTTCATTGTGACTGTCCCGGCTGTTAAAATTAGATCCGCCTGTCTAGGACTCGATCTTGGTACCACCGAATCGAACTTTCGATTGATCCAGGGACTCATGATGTGATCTCTGACGTGCCCCTGAATTATCGGTTGGCGTCATCGCGTAACTCACAGGAAAGCTTCTGGTAAGTAAAGGTTCATGGTTCATTCTTGCCTTACGGTTTTGTATTGGTTGATTGCTATTGCAAGTTGTCTTGGGTTTGTGATGATGTCTGCTGCACGCGTTATTCCTGAATTTCTTTTGTAGCTTTGGCAAAGTAGTCTGTTGAACTCTACTTTTGATGTCTGTTTTTTGTATGGAGACTAGCCATCTCCTGGATAGGACGTATTTTCTCTGTAATGTTCATTGCCATGAGGCATCATGTAAGGATTTGGTTCCCTGTTCTAATATTTGTTTATGCAGTCTGAGCTGTGAGTTTCACTGGCGACCTGTTCTCTTCTTCTGAGCCCACCATTGCCGAACCATTCCGGTCGGTAGCTTCTGAGTTTCTGACAAGATTGACTGATAGAGCCGTGGAGATAAGAATGTCTGTACTTGATCATGTCAAGAGCTGCCTGTTGGCTGACCCTTCAAGATCTGAAGCTTCCCAGCTTATTTGTGATTTTTTTAAAGGCTTTGAAACTGATTTTGGCTTTCTCATCTTTACCGGCGACTTCTGGATAACATCGTCCTTGTGACTGCCTGTTGGACCATGATGAGAATGTTAGGAAGCTGTTATGTGGCGTCTACTTGTTCAAATGTTGTTCCTGCAGAGACGATAAAAGTAGTGTCAGATCATCTTCGGGACAGATTGGTAAGATACTTGTAGTGCTTCGCTAGTGTTGAATCTTCTAGAGCGATAATCTTGATGTTCTCCCTGACGTAATATACAGCCTCCTCTTGTAAAAACGTTCGCCATGGAGAAGTTATCAGACAGATTCAGGAGGGTTCATTGCACAAACGCTGATCCCGGAGTTGACCACGAGGAATTTGACTGGGAAGATGCTACTACGACAGAGATTTTCAGTGTGAGATACAAAGCCCAGCGGCGAGTATCTAACGCCGACATTTTCAACTCTTATTATTATTATTATTACTAGTGATGCTATTTTTCTGATCTCAATGCAGCTAGGAGTGAATTGAATATGTACGTCATTTGGTGAAATATTTCGCCAAATGACGCAGTTTGAAAAATATTTCGCCAACTAACCCACCAAAGTCGGCCTTACAAAGGCCGACTTTGATCCTTAAGAAAGTCGGCCTTACAAAGACCGATTTCCCCAATTTTCTTTTTCTTTTTTTTTTATTTTAAATTAAAAAAAAAAAGCTTAAAAGGAAGTCGGCCTTACATTCATTAATTTTTTTTTAATTCAAAAGAGGAAAAAAAAAAGAAAATTGAGGAAGTCGACCTTTGTAAGGCCGACTTTCATTCCCCAAAATTGAAGTCAGCCTTACAAAGGCCGACTTCCTTCATGCAGCGTCCCAGACTTCGTTTGCTAAAATTTTTTCTAAGTGTGGTAAAGTCGGCCTTTGTAAGGCCTACTTCCATTCGCCAAAACCGAAGTAGGCTTTACAAAGGCCGACTTCCTTGATGACCAAAGTCGGTCTTTGTAAGGCCGACTTTAATGGGTTAGTTCGCGAATTATTTTCGTTAGTGCGTCATTTGGCGAAATATTTCGCCAAATAACGTCATTATGAAACAAAACTCGAAAGTCGCATGTTAGTTATTTTGATAAGGTTGAAGTAAAAGCTCTAGAAAGAAAGAATGGTTGAGCAGCAGAAGCAAAGGTAGGTTTTGTGATGACAAAGATGGTTTTAAATATTAAATTTACGTAAATACATATCTTGTTTAATTTTTCATATTTTAAAAAATATTTTCTTAAATTACTAAATTCTTTGCATTAATAAAATACAAAAATTAGCCAATGTTGCCTCGCTCTTTTTAAAACTATTCAGTGATTGATCGTCGAATTTGTTATGTAGCTTCACTTAAGTCCATAAGCGTCTATTAGAATTCATCCCTCCTTTGGCACAATCCTTTCCATTAAGGACGGCATCGACAAATTTCGGCGCGGCAAATCGTCGAACAGTTGAACAGCACGCGCTCTTGCCGGTCGGATCTTGAGCTTCTTCTGCGTATCGGTACGAGTTTTTATTTGTCTGTCACTTCTTGATGGGTTTGGTTTGATTATAGTTTAGGAAGACTGAATCTGAACTGGGGATTTGATTGAAATTGCGAATGGTAGGGGAGATTGCAGGTGGCGTAGATTTAGGATGAACTGCATCAAGAATTCCATTCTGAGGCATCTGAGGTTGAGGGCATACGTTCGAGCTACTGTGCTTGCCGGGGAAGTATGTGGAGAGAATTTCCTGATTCGGCCGATGTGCACAGCGGCAGCTACTCCCGGGCCTGAACAGATCCTTGACCGTGTCGTTGGCCTGGTGAAGAAGTTCGATAGGATCGATGTTTCTAAGGTCGTGTTTTTTCATCTGTTTCCTGATTGCTTTTATGCTTTACAACATGGGATTCTGACGGTTGATTGTTTCTGGGCATGGCCGTGGGAGCAGGTGACTGAAACGGCTGATTTCCAGAAGGACTTGTCCCTCGATAGTTTGGACAAGGTGGAACTAGTGATGGCTTTGGAGCAGGAATTCTCCCTTGAAATTCCTGAAGACGTTGCCGATAAACTCACATGCTGCGCTGACGTTGCCAGGTACATTGCTTCTGGAACGGACGCGAAAACCGTGGAGAGATAGTAAGTTGGGCGGGAGCGTATGTGATTCTGTTGCATTCACATATTGAACAGATGCCAACGCCTCTTCTCTTTGGTTTGCTGATTCCGCTGCTCGCTTTGCTTTTAGGACGTGTATTGCATTCGAGTATTTCGAAAGGTTTAGGAATGTGATGTCCAAAATCTGGCACTAGTTTCAACCTTGATCATGAAGGATCGAATATAGTAGGAGAACGATGTTTTCCTGAAGCAGAGCTTCTTATTTGTGTGTGTCGTATGTACGTCGAATATAATCACATCCTTTGCGGTAATCTCGTATCGTGTGGATCTGTACATGCGGATTATTTCTCATCTTTATGTCTCTTATACAAGGCGTATATTTTACTTTACAAGTTTCACAAGATATCAGGACAAATCCTTTGCCATCGGGTGCCATCATATGATCCTTCGTTATCAGGTCAGCTACAATCACCACGAACCATCCATGCTGCCCTTCTCTTGCTTGACTTGTCCTTGTGGACGGTGTGATGCCGAGTGTAGAAGTCTTATCTTCTCTGCTTCGTAAGTTCGAGTTCCCCTTGTGTCTGACAGCAGCCTTATGCGCCCATGCTTTCTAATATCCGCTGGTCGGCATGACGAACTGCGGGGCGTTTGAAGCAGTTGAATGCAACATTTCTGGTGTAAATCTGCGACGGAATGTAGTTCCGATGGAAGGTTGATTGCGAAACCTCCGTCTTCATCCGTGATTGCACGTGTTTGAATAGGTTTGCCGCTTATCCCCTCTGCACGGCATTCGACAGCAACCTGCGCCCCTGCAGGTCAGACTTTTCAATTACTGGACATCAATATCCAGGTAACCATCATTCTTACCAAATGTCCCGATCGTCGGGTGAGGAAGTAATATCAAACTTTTGCTTTGATCTAAAGAATGATCGAGGGGCCGCAATTTCTCCAACTAAAGAATGAACAATCCTCCTCATAAACACCGGATCAAACTCTGGTGAGTCGAAGCCGAGAAGAGGAGTTGGCATGTCATTAAACCTCCATCGAAGGGGACCGATTTCTAGCACGTTAGCATGGCATCCCTGTCCTCGTTTCTTTGACCAAATGAGCCTTAAATTACTCATTCAAGCTTCGTCCCATGGACCACTTAGACGTAGGAGGTTTGTTGTGAGGTTCTCATCGCCTAACTGACGTTGAAAATGAACTCCCTCCCCTAACTGTTTCATCGCTACGATCCAGGCCGCCCCCACGACCGATTCCATCCCACCGTGACGACGTAGCAACCCACAAGTTCCAACACGAATTCGACTAGAAGTTCCTCACCATCAACTATTATTATTCTACAAAATGAATGCAAAGACGCAATGATTATCCAAGCTCGTTCCAACGTACCTGAGACCGGCCATGCTCGGAGCTGCCTGCCGTCATGGAGATACGCCTCGCACGCTACCGAGCCAGTGACGATAACCTTCGACAGATCCTCCTCCCCGTATCCGGCCATTTCCACCATCTCTTCACGGGTCCAACCGCCGAACAACGTCTCCTCCTCCACAGCCAACGAGCCAGACACGAACATCAACAACAACAAGACCGTCGCAAACATGGTCACAAGTACGTCCCGCCTGGAATATCTTCTCATCTTTCGGCTTAAGCCCTCCTCCTCGCGCGGATAACAGTGGAAGAAGACGCACGAAAGGGAGGAAGATCAACCTCTCCTTGCTTTTTATATAACCCTCTCCGAGCTGATGTGAATGTACCAAAATGGCCTTCGATGGGAGGAAGTTGGTCAGATGAAAATTTTTTTATTACATTCTCTCCTTTCCTTGTCGCGTCAAAATTGCGGCAGAATGAAGGCGGTTGTGCTTTCAACCTCTACTCTCTTGTAATGATCATAATATTAGACCTAATCACTGACTAATACCTCCCATCCAAATCCCATATTATCATTATGAACCAAAGTCCTTCTCTTCTTCTGTGAAAAGTGAGACATTTCATCTGCAACAAAATCATGGGATTTCTCGGATCTTCTTGTATTTCTATATCTATGACAACCTAGGATTCTGACATGCAATGCTTTGCTGTGGATTGATACATTTATGAGACACATAAAACCCAGGTTTGATCCCAAAATTGGGGGCTGATTTGTAATTTCAAGGGTGGAGGAGAAGAAGGCAAAGTTGAAGGGTGTTGGTTTGGTTAACTACTCAAAGCAAAGAGGGGGCTTAAGAAAATAAGGGACGGATCACCCTCCTTTAGGACAACTGATGACATGTCATACCTCTTTCTTACAAAGTCCCAACTCCCAGTGTTTACTGCCCCCCACAACCATATTCCCATCTGCCTTTTCCTTTTTTTTGGGGTAGTTGATCTCCAGCAGCAGCCGTAGCAACAGAAACAGATATGAACTGATGACTTGCCTGGACAAGGATAACTTCAGCAAAACAATGATACTCCTTTTTGGTTGACTTATTGCACAGATTGCCCAAGATTTATTGTTTTCTCCTGTACAGCTATGTCATCCTTGACAGGGAAAAATGTTGTTTGAGGGATTACGAATGGTGAAGAAAGGCTCGAAGACTTTTACTGTTTGCTGAGGTTATGGCTAAGGCAGCTACTGTTTAGGTACATGTGGCTCTTCTCGTCCGAGAAGGCTGCTGAGGTTGGCACCGGAGTGAACCCTGAATACATCCCGCCCTTCTTTGATGAGCATATCTGGATTATGTTCTCGAGGAGCTCATTGTTATGGTTGAATGGTTGCGCTTTGAATTCTTCGAATGGCATCCACTGCAGGTGGATTGATCACCCCCTCCCCCGTAAGAGAAGGGAAGCTGGATAAGCAGGAGAGAACATAATCATAGGATATTCGATGTTACTTTATTGGAATACCTTAGCGGCTGCAATCTCCACCTCCTGCAGTTGGATCTCCAATGACAGTGGTCGCAGAAGGCAGACAAAGAATAAATCTGACTTTGTAAAGAATGTTTGGTGTGATTGCCTGTTGACGAAACCAAAAAGAGCGATCATATCTCAAGTTCTCTGTCGAATGTTCTACTTCTTCTCAAAGTACCAGAAGATATGACAAGAGTTAGGAGTCATCGGGATTCATACCTAAATGCTAAGACCTCTATAAACTCAGCATTGATCTGCGAATGCATAGGAAATTAATCTGGGGACTTGACATTAAAAAGCAGAGCATGTCTTACTCACTCCTGTCTCTTCTTTAACTTCTCTCTCCGCTGCGATGCATATATCCTCCCCCTGGAAAACGACAAAAACGGAGTAAGGAAATCTGTCCTACCCCAAGTAGATTCAGAGATAATCCAGCAATATCATTAAGGACAGGCCTCATCAACCACACCGGTAGGATACTTCCACACGCCGCTTCCCTGAAATCTCCCACTGTTCTCTTGGACCACTAGCACCTATCACAACATGGGCTAAACGATCAGTGGCCAGAATGCTGGTGGTCACAGACCCTTGTAGCATTGTCCGTAATAGTTCTCTACCAGCACGCATCACACCTTATAAGCGGTTACTTGACAGCTAGAAAAGTATCGTCCAGACAAAGTCAAAAGAAAGAATATCAAGCAAAGCCATGGCGTGTCGTCTGTCAATGGTGCTTAATTGTCTTAGGTGGTAGGGCAAGGCCATTCCCGTTGGTCAATACAATTACCGAGGATATAAGAACCAAAATCACTAATGCATCCCAAGCCCTCTCTGGGTCTGTAAGATAAAAGTCCATTGTCTAGCTCATGCTTTGACTTCTTTAAGATCTCGCAAATACCCACTTCCTCATTTCAGTTGTATCCTTTACCGGTTACCATACGATTGGGCAGACTTCAGAAGAATACAACCACAACAAAAAAGGACTGATGACTAAAGATTTTAGCTGTTGTAGCTAAAGTAAAAGGCTAATGTAGCTCCTAATCACAAGGACTAAGATTCTAACTAAATGTCTATTGGTATTTCCTACGTACAAGCTTTTGCTCCAACACAAGCACATGGAAAGTGTTTTACTAGAAGTCCAATAACATCCCAGTGAATCCCTAGCTCTGCAAGATTATCCTTTTGATGGTCCCCGAAATCGACAAGTTCAAGCATTGTCGTTTTCCCTAGAACAATACCATTCAAATTTTTAACTCCAACAAGCGAAATTATCGGTATGAATCTGCTACAACCATCACATTCTTTCACAAGAAATATCCTCACCATTATTTAAGTAAATAATCTCTTCCTTTGCTATCTCTCTTAAAATCATTTTGGTCTAATCAGTCCACTCGATAACAAGTAGATATTGCTAAAACGGCACTTAAGTAGGCACTTTTGGCATGACCACTGTCAACGAGGACTCCTCTTGTCAAATAACATTGGCTACTGCTATCAACGAGACATGATTATTTGTTATGATATTCAGATCATGTGCCTACAGGATACCAAATAAGAAGGGGCACCTCATTTTTCTCATTAAAAACAACAGCTCCAATACCAACACGGTGAGTAGCATTAGCAGGAATAGTATCAGGAGTATCTGGAATCCAGTACACAAGCATCAAGTAGTTCTTCTCAGCATGATGAAAATTGAACCCTTCCTGCCTCAAAACAGACAATTGGCATCTCAGAATCAGACAAGAAAAAAAAATCAAGATCAAGGTCGGTGGAAATAAGACTAATAAAATTCACTCTACTTACTTTAACAGCAGATTCGATGAGGTTTGCGAGTTCTTTTGGTAATTTTATCCATACACCCTTTTTACCCTGAAACATTTCAGTAACATGAAGGATGTAAATACAAAAGAGAAGCTCACGGTTGGTGAGCAGATTGAAAAACTGTTCTGATAGACGCTCATTGGTCCAACTCCCACCCTATATTTGTAAGGCGAACCTCATCGACAAGGAAGTCCCATGCATGTGAAATTGAGTATTTGCTACAGCCAGTAGAATTGAGTACTTACTGTAATTATTGAGACTCAAAACTAGTGAACTAGAAATAAGCTACCTCAACGTCATGGTATCGGCGTGCCCCTCCCTAATCTATAAGGGAAACTCAAAAGTACCTGAACTTTCCAGTTAGAAATCGAAGCTCTGAGGATTGACACAAAAGCAGAAGGCTCCATGGGCTCATCCATTTCGACTATAATTCCCCCATAATAATCCTCCTTACCACTCAGTAGCTTCATTCTCTGAACTCGATTTTCGGCAGCTGCTTCGCCAGCAGCTAATTGCTGAGCAGAAGCTGCACTGGTGGACATTGACGATGGCCTGACAATCAACCGAGCCCTAGAGTAGCGAGAATATCCTGTCCTGATTCCTAGAAATCGCCAAGACAACACCCCAAAATTCTAATATTAACATTGTTTTTGCACGGGACACGATTCCCAGGTGGGCATCGCTCAAAGATCAGATTTTTGATCGACCCATCAATCCAGAAACAATGAAAGAAAGAATCTTCGACGGGCAAACCCTAATTGGGTAAAGCACAAAACTCGTAACCCGATTCTTTACCCGAGGAAAGCTGGCCTCTTTCGAGAGCAGGGGGCGGCAGCGATGGTAATAACAGGAGGCGGGCAACTCCGAGGACGATGAGTTGAGTCAGGAAGGGTGGTTTGGTGTGGGAATCGAACCGGATCTCAGCATGATGTTATGGACTTTCTTCTTACATTGGACGTTGTCCGAGTCAGAGTGTCCCCCAGTCAGTTACACTTTGGTCGGAACGAGTTTTGTTCGATAGCTTAGTTTTAGAAGAAAGAATACGTTTTCATTTTGTAAAACTCCCAACGGAAATTGGTCATTGGCATCGATGATGACCGGATGTTACTCGTTAACTTGGTACGTAAAATATTTTATAAAATAAATCGGTTCTTAACTTCGTATTTAATATAGAATTTTAACTGAAGTACGAATTATTCCGTAAATTTGGAATAAACTTTCTCATTGATTTCTAGTTTTTTTTTTAAATAAATTCAAAATTACTAACTTCAAGCTATTAAAATTAATTGTTGAATTTTATATTTAATCTACTTATTTCGTAAATTATTCCATGGCTCACTGCTACAGTTTAGAAGTTTTCGGGAAAAAAACATAACAGAAGTCTCATAAGAGCCCGAATAAAGCGAGGAGAATGGGTGCCCAACACTTCATCCAACCCCAAGAGGCATCCTGCAAATCGGACGGGGAGCAGGAGTGTTAATGAGCCGGGTCGAGTTCGGAAGCTCGGGTAAAAATATATCGACCGGAGTTCGAGCTCGAATAATCCGGTCCGAACCCGGACAAAAAAAATTCAGTATGAGCTCGAATCTGAACCTTGTCCGACCTTTTAGTCTCTTTTCTTCTCTTTATATTTATAGACAAATTTTAAAATTTAAATATTTTTTTTATTTTTTTTATATTTTATTTTAATTATTTATAAAATTTATCCGAGTCGGACAGCTGATCGGGCCGAAAAATCGATCCGAATCCGACTTACCTATAAAAAGTAAGTCTCGAGTCCGGACTCAAGGACGAGCCGGACCGAATTCGCGCGCTGGCCGGGATCATTAACATTCCCCGTTAGGGAGGGAGTTTGCGGAAATCTTCACAAACGACACGGAAGAAGAGAATTTTTTTGTTTTTTGGGAAGGTGGTGTTGGTTTCAAACACGTGCCCCACCTCCACGCCTGCAGACCGGAACCGGTGAAGAAGAAGAAGAAGAAGAACCAGAACCGACAATCCTTTCCTCTCCTTTCCTCTCCTCTTTTTGGTTTGACTTTGGAGGCGAGCGAGCTTTTCTACTGGTCGAGAGTCACTTGGGAGTAGGAATGGGAGCGAAGTAGGCTGAGGAAAAGGGGGAAGGGGTTCAAAGATTTGGTGTTTAGCCCTAGAAGGATTCCCCTATCGTGATGGGGGAGAAGAAGCCTGAGCTGAAGCTGAAGGAGCTCGGGACCAAGCTCGCTTCCCTTCCTCCATCTTCCCACGACTCCCTCTCCGCTCTCCTCGAGGTTTCCTTTTCGCTTCCCCCTCCCCATCTTTTGTAGCATCGTGGGTTGTTGTTTATAGGGGAAGTTAGGTTGACCCAGAAGTTTTGTTTGGTTCCCGGGTTTCAAATTTTGGTTTGTTTTTGGGACGTTTTCGTGGAGTTGTGTGCTTTTCCCCGAAAGTTTCCTGTTTTAGGGTTTAGGATTTGGACATCCCCTGGTGGGTTTTGTCTCTTTCTGTGAGAATTGGCGCGGGGGACTGCGAGGGGTGTTTGGGCATCCTTGTAGTCATGCTTCGCAGGGTTTCGGCTTGTCAAAATGTTTTTTTGTTTTCGAGATCCGTGTTCAGTTGGTATGAGAACAAGTTGGGATATCTATTGGGATTTTGGTCTAGACGGGGGTCGTGATGATTAGGGATTTTCTGTTTCTCGGGCATCAGTTGTTATAGATGGTGGGAAGGAAATAGCGATTTGGTCCTAAATGGGTGAAGTTGACTTGATTTGTTGATTGGATTGCAGCAAGCTGCTACATATCTGTCTAAGTTGCGCCAGTCTCCGTCAGCCAAAACCTTGGAGGGTATACAGCCTTTCCTTAATGCCATAGTGAACCCTGACTTACTGAAACATGAAGATAAGGATGTCAAACTGCTCGTTGCGGCATGTCTGTGTGAGATAACGAGAATCACTGCGCCCGACGCTCCCTATACTGATGACATTCTGAAGGTTTTCCGGAGCTCGTTATGCAGGCTTGTATTCAGTTTCAGTTTCAATTCCGACATGCCTTAATCTGTTTTAATATCTTCCCGGGGTCTTTTTCAGGATACTTTTGAATTGATTGTTGGTACCTTTAAAGGACTGGGTGATGCTTCTGGTCCCTCATTTGGTAGAAGAGTTGCCATACTGGAGATGATTGCCAGATATAGGTCATGTGTGGTGATGTTGGACCTTGAATGTGATGATCTCGTGCATGAGATGTTCACTACATTTCTTGCCGTTGCCAGGTTTGTTTATTGAGAATAAGTTGCTTCAGTTATCGTGCCATAGTAATGAAATACAAATTTGTAGTTATTTCCATTGAGCATTGGCCAGAATGTGATCTGCTTATTGTTCCTGTTACTCTATTTTCTTTCCAAATTTGGACTCACTCATATTGGAATTGGCAGTGAAGCTCTTCCAGAGAGTGTTATATCATCAATGCACAAGATCATGACCGTATTAATAGATGAGAGTGAGGATGTACTGGAAGACCTAGTACTTGTTTTACTGTCTGCATTAGGTCGGAAAAAAGATGTAAGCGTCTCCATTTTCCATATGCTCTTCCTGTTCTCAGTATTACCAGAAACAATTGTGGAATAGCCTCTGCAATATACCAAAAGCGTTATGTTGTTGAATTCTTGCACCACCAGGATGTTTCTAAAGCTTCCAGGAGGCTAGCCATGAAAGTCATAAAGAGCTGTGCAGAGAGACTTGAACCTGGGGTGAAACAATTCCTAGTATCATCGATGTCTGAAGATAGCAAGCCTGTAACTGTTCAAGAGATTGACTACCATGATGTGATCTATGACTTGTTTCGATGTGCTCCTGAATTATTGGTTGGCATCGTCCCATATCTTACAGGAGAGCTTCTGGTAAGTAAAGGTTCATGGTTCAATCTCGCCCTACACAAGTGTGGTTCTTTTATTGGTTGATTGCTACTGCAAGTTGTCTTGCGTTTGTGATGTGGTCTGCTGCATGTGTTATTCCTGAATTTTTTGTAGGCTTCGGCAAAGTATTCCGTTCAACTCTACTTTTGACGTCTGTTTTGTGTATGGATGCTTGCCATCTCCTGGATACGACATATTTTTTCTGTAATGTTCATTGCCATGAGGCATCATGTAGGATTGAGTTCCCTGTTCTAATATTTGTTTATGTAGTCTGATCAACTAGAAACTCGCTTAAGAGCTGTGAGTTTCACTGGTGACCTGTTCTCTTCTTCCGAGCCCACCATTGCCGAACCATTCCAGTTGGTATTTTCCGAGTTTCTGACAAGGTTGACTGATAGAGCTGTGGAGATAAGAATGTCTGTACTTGATCATGTCAAGAGCTGCCTGTTAGCTGACCCTTCGAGATCTGAAGCCTCCCAGATTATTTGTGAGTTTAAAGGCTTTGGAACTATTTTTGACTTTCTCATCTTTGCTTGCGACTTCTGGATAACATCGGCCTTGTGTATGTCTAGCCGCACTTTGTGACCGTCTTTTGGACTATGATGAGAATGTGAGGAAGCGAGTTGTCGAAGTAATCTGTGATGTGGCATCTACTTGTCCAAATGTCATTCCTGCAGAAACGGTAAAAGTGGTGGCAGATCGTCTTCGGGACAGATCAGTAAGATACTTGTGGTGCTTTGTTAGTATTGAATCTTCTAGAGTGATAATCTTGATGTTCTCCCTGACGTAATATGCAGCCTCTTGTTAAAACGTTCACCATGGAGAAGTTAGCAGACATATTCAGGGTTCATTGCACAAACGCTGATCCCACAGTTGACCACAAGCAGTTTGACTGGATTCCTGGAAAGATCTTAAGATGCTACTACGACAGAGATTTTCGGTGAGACACACAGCCTAGCAGCGAGTGTCTGACGTGGACAGTTTCAAGTCTTGTTATTATTAATAGTGATGCTATTTTCTGATCTTAATGCAGATCAGAGTTGATTGAATCTGTCCTTCATGGATCTCTGTATCCAAGTAGCATGTCTGTTGGGGAAAAAGTCAAATGTTGGGTTAGGTTCTTCGCAGTGTTTGATAAGGTCGAAGTAAAAGCTCTAGAAAGAATGCTTGAGCAGAAGCAAAGGTTTGTGATGACATCGATGGTTTTAAATAATCTGTTACCTTGCTTGATGGATGAAGCAACGTTAAGCATGTGTTTTTTTAATTGTAGGTTGCAACTAGAGATGCAGAGATACTTATCTCTTAGGCAGATGTATCAGGTACACCTGTTATTTAAGTCTTCTGCAATTAAGAACATAAGTTAGAAACATTCAAGTGAGAACTGTCATTTCCATCTGCAGGGTGGAGATGTTCAAGAAATCCATCAGAAATCAATGTTCTGCTTCAAAATTATGTCGCGGTTCTTTTTTAACCCAGAGAAAGCCGAGGAGAACTTCCAGGCACTTGATCAAATAGAAGATACTAATCTCTGGAATGTTTTATCTAGTTTACTAAACCCAGACACTAGCTTCAATCAGTCTCATGTATTCCGGGTAAACATTTCTTTTTATATATATATAGCTGGAAACTGTTTCATATCTGATTGATTGTTAATGCGACATTGCGACATTGTTCAAAATCTTTTCCACACACTATCAATCTTCCAAAAATGTTGGCATATCTTGGTGATTAGATGTCCTTTTTAATGAAATTACTGGCTCCTTTCTATATGTTCTGTCTAGTTTTCTAAAGCCCTTAAATGAGAGTTTTTACCTCATTTGAATAATGATGTCCCATTCTTTATTGCTTTATATGACTATGATAACCTTATCGTGCTTTGAAATGGCAGAGCGAGCTGCAGAATATCCTTGGCGAGAATCATTGCCTTTCTGAATTTCTTGGGACCCTATCTTTGAAATGCTCATATCTGCTGTTCAACAAGGAATATGTGGGGGAGATTATTCTCGAAGCTTCTGTTCAAAAATTTGCTGGAAATACTCTGTATATCCAGTCTTGCATGAATATGTTAGTGGTAAGGAAAATACTATGGGCATTTTGTTGTTCATACATGTGAAATCAGGCAATTTGTTGACAACTTATGGTTCACCCAGTGCTTGTTATATTTATTTTGTCAGTCTTATTTCCTTCATTTGCTTATGTTTATAGGTAGTTGTCTGGTTGCTGAGTACCATATGTGCATTTTCTTCCACAGATTCTTTCGCAGTATAGTCCATCTCTGCTTGTGGGATTTGATGAAGAATTAGTAAATTGCCTTAAAGATAGTAATGAGATTGTGAAGGAGGGAGCGCTAAATATATTAGCTAAAGGTGGCGGGATCATTCGAGAACAGCTGGCGCAGTCATCCAGGTATCATGACAATCATGACCAAATGTACTGTTACTTTTCTTATTCTGATTGAGGGTGTTATTCAAAAGGTCCACGTACTAACAAGATGCATTTTGAACCTACCAGTTCGGTAGATCTTTTGTTGGAAACGTTGTGCCTTGAAGGGAGTCGGAGACAAGCCAAGTATGCTGTACATGCTCTAGCAGCAATAGCTAGGGACGACGGATTGAAGTCGCTCTCTGTCTTGTACAAGGTTTGCAGCTTTTAGTGCATCGTATGAGCCGCAAAGACTATAGTGCTATACTGCTGCTGGAGATTGAAAACCAAAGTTGCATTAACATAATTGAGATTTGGATCCTATATATCAATGTGCAGAGGCTGGTGGATATGTTGGAGGAAAAGTCGCATTTACCTGCGGTGTTGCAATCTTTAGGTTGCATAGCTCAAACTGCGATGCCTGTTTTTGAAACTAGGGAAACGGAAATTCAAGATTTCATCCATTGTAAAATTTTGATGGAAGAAAATCAGGTATCTTTCATAAATTTTGTATTTATCGTGTGCAGCCATAGAAGTGCTATGACCCTCCAGTTTGTATTTATCATGTTCATTCACTGTTGCAGACTGCTGCAGAACGCTCACAGTGGGACGATAGGACAGACTCATGTTTGTTGAAGGTCTGTTCTTCCTAACTATTTGTTTCGAGTATTGAAAACCATGATAAAGGTTTTTGTTTCGTGGATCAGAGGACTGGATAGAAAGGGCGAGTTGCACCAATTAAAGCATCGATCAAACATTTCTTCTCTTAACTGGCTGTTTTCTCATACTCTGGTTTTCTTGCATTAAGTGGTATAAATGTTAAGGTTAAATGTCATTTAAATATAATATTTTGATCATCTTATGCATTGTTTTGATATCTTCTGACCTACCTTTAGAGGTGGTTGAAAGGCAATGTTTCACATGAGGGGACTCTCAACTTAGTATATTAAAGGCTTTTGAAATGACGCAAAAAATTCCTTGAATGTATTTGTTTTTTTTAAATGGTTCTTGATTGGTTAATATAAAAGTTATACTTACATTTCTGAAACTCATCCATGCATGGGATATTACCACATGATATATTGATTGCAAAATCAGTTGGAAAAACCAAAATAGTCAAAATCTTCCTCCTGCTGCAGCATGAGCAATTGTTATCTTGTTCCCTTCCCATCTAAGGTATCAGACGTTTGTTGATGACTGATATTTGCATGTCTTTACAACTTATTTATTTCCTTTGAAACTTAACTACAGATATATGGTCTCAAAACATTGGTCAAGAGTTACTTGCCTTCAAAAGATGCCCATCTTCGTCCTGATATTGATAAACTCTTGGCAACTTTGAAAAGTGTATTGCTACATGGGGATGTTTCTGAGAAACTTAAATCGAGGTAACTCCATGGGTCACGAGTGGGTAATATTTTGCTGGACGTGCAAATTTTGGAAGGTTTTGCTGATGCTACTTGTTTTATTTCTGCATTTTGGAAAGAGAAAAATGTTTTATTCCTATTGCTTGAATTTTCTGTGTTTTATTTCTCCAGTTTAGTTGATAGGGCCCAAATGAAATTGGCTGCTGCTAAAGCGATTGTCCGTTTAGCAAAATGTTGGGAACATAAGATTCCTTTGGATATCTTTGAATTGACTCTGCAAGCATCGCAGGTATGATCTGCACGTCAAAAAAATTCTGTTCTATCTTTGATTTTCTGTTTATATTATTTACGATGTGAACACTTCATTATTTTGGTCTTGTTTCTAATGGGTCACTTATCAACAATTCTGTCTTTGTTCTTTGGTAGAGTGAATTTCCTCAAGCTAGAAGGGGTCTCCTGAGTAAAATCCATCACTATATTAAGGACCATCTGCTAGATGCCAGATATGCATGTTCCTTCGCTTTTGGTGCTGGCGAATTAAAGGAATCTGAATTGAAGGAGGTGATTGCTCTTTTCGGAGGGAAAATTTGATTTCCTTTTCCTTCAATAGAGATGGTATATCTTCTATATATGGCTTAGTAACTTGTGAATTTGTGGTGATCAAAACCAGGAAAAGCAGAATCTGATGGACATCATACAGATGCAATATCAATTGAAATCACGACAACAGTCTGTGCATAGTGATGTAAACTCTTCTATTGCTTATCCAGAAGGCATTCTTCCTTTCCTGATACATGCTCTCGCTCATCATTCATGTCCTGAGGTAGATGAATGCAAGGATATCCAGGCTTTTGAGACAATTAGTAGGTAATTTAATCTTTTGATCAAACAATGGGCTACTATTTCTCATAAGACATTGTTCGTGTTTTAGTTACTTTGTATGATGACTATAGTTTTTCCCTGTTTCTTATAAGAAAATGGTTTTCCCTATGTTTTGGGAGCTTCTAAGTTATGCTTAAATCTACGCATTTGATGATAGTAGGTAATGAGTTGGTGTGAGTTCTCTATATTGGGCTTGCAGTTAAGCTTCACGTTTTGAAGTTACAGAAAAGGGAAGGAAAATCAATTTTTAGGCGAAACCAGCTTGACGAGATAACTTTCTCATAATGTTCAAAATTCTCCGTTCAAAGTAATTCTTGTCTCACGACTTACCTTCCTAAATGAAGCACATGTGCTGTTAAATGAAAAAATGTGATGTCATCTATAACTAGAGATTTGAGTTAGCTTGCTGATGTTTACAAGCTATTTAGATGATGTTTCTCTGAGATACTGTAAAAGATTCTGGGCATCCTAATAGGTTGTCGGCTACATTGAACTCATTTATTGGTTTCCTCAGAAAGATGTGCCTGTAATTGGTAATCCGGTGTTGTGATTTCATGTGTTCCTAAATCCAGTTGGTGGTCTTCTTTGCTCAGGCAGTTGTACTATTTTCTTTCAACTCTAATTCATGGAGATGATGATGGAAAGGCTGAATCTGGTTCAAAGAAGGAAAAGGAGAATGTCTCTCTGATCATTTCTGTGCTTCGAAATATTAAACGCTCAGAGGATGTTGTTGATGTATCTAAAACAAAGGTATGGATAATATCGTGTTATCATTCTCGAGTCTCAGCATCGTATCTTCCTGTTCTTTGCCAAAAAAAAAATGTGGGCATGGATCAATGTCCTAGAATCCCTCATCCACTTTATTTGGGTGAAAAGGAAGGGCATTAAGTTCTATATTTAGCCAAGACTGATACCCAGTGATCATCTTTGGCAGAAATCATATGCTCTTTGTGACCTGGGATTATTTATTATGAAGAAGTTGACTGGCATCGAGGTCAATCTACCAACAGCTCTTCCCGCTGTTCCTTTGCCTTCAATGCTTTACAGGTTAATTGATATCCTCGAGGGGCAGACTGAGGTAAGTTGTTATTCTTATTAAAAAAACTTAACCATCTTGCTGTTATATTTTATGTGTTTGTGGCTGTCAGGTAAAAGTAAGTACATATCTCACAGTAAAACAATGACATGAAATGCTACTTTTAAGCTGATGTTTTATTCTTGATCATTACGACACAGAACAACCTTCTGGGTATCCAAAACTGTTCAATTGTTGATGAAATGTTTGAGACCCAATGCTCCCACCACGGAGATAGTTAATATCTATGTACTGCACTGACAGGTGTGTGAAGGCAAGACTTGGTTGGCAGATGAAAACATATTGGCTCCCTTTGAATTGCTTGAATTGGGAACAGAAAGCAGTGTATGTTCTGGAGAAATAAAACCTACAAAATTTCTTATTTTCTTCGATCTTTATTTATATTTGCTGATTGATATTTTCTCTCTCTCCGTGCATCGGGATCATTCTAGAAACACTTCGATACTGCAGAGAAAGAAGATGAAAAGATCACTGGTAGTGATGAAAAGGAATTGCCACTGAAGAAAGTGATGAAGCAACTAAAATCTAAAAGAACCAAGGGGAAGAATGAAAAAAGGAAGTCTCTCCCTGAGGAAACAAAGGTGAAGAAAGATCTTGACGTTTTGAACATGGTCAGACAAATAAACTTAGACACGATGGACGTAAGTAATAAACCAGAATCCAGAAATGGTCATGAGAAACTTCCCAAGAAAGAAAACAAGTCTGAGATTAACTATCAAAATGGTGACAAAAGTGAAGCCAGTGATGCCTCACGCAGTCAAATACCCAAAAGACGAAGGTCTACAATTGCCCATGGAACTGCCAAATCACTAAAACGTGTGTTGAAGCTCCCTTCACAAGTCTTTTTGTCTCTGTATAGTTGGCCTTTTGGTGATTGTTTATGTTCTTTATCCAGGCACTACTGAGTTGGGGGATGATGACTTTTCCGCTGACTCTGCACTATTTACTGCGAGCTCCCCCAAGGCTTCTATTTCATCATCCAAACGACCCAGTAAAAGCTTTTCCAGGAATCACGCAAAGGTACATGAAGGAGAAGAACTTGATGATGATGTCAAGTTGATTGGGTTGTCTTGTTTTCTCGCCTCGCCCTTTGTAAGATCATTAGACTATAATCAGTTTACTTTTAACGTGGTTTAAGGCTTTCAAGGAGCCCGAGAAGTTTGGCACCAGTAAGCAGAAGACCATGATGGAATCCCCAAAGAATAAAAGAAAAATTGTGTCTGGTTTGTCGAAGGTACAAGTCATATGATATATCCTGAGTCAGGGTTTGTTTTTAACGAGTCTAGCACTATTGTACCTGCTTGCGATGTGAATAACTAATTAATCCTTCTCCCCCTGTGCACCTTCTGATTTAGATGCTTGAGTTGCCTTCTGCACTTCATTCTTCAAGCAGCAAACTTGGGAAGGTGATGGAATCTGTGCATGTTGTCGTAGAGTTTGCAATTATAATAGACTTATTATATTTGAGCTCATCTCCTTTTGCTCTTAGGAAAGTGCTGGATTGAAGCTGATACTTTAGAAATTATTTACGTAAATCCAATTGATGCCTACTTGATTTCACAGCCTTTACCGACCTAGAAATACTTACATTATTTTGTAAATTCCTTTGCAATTCAGTGCACATCAAGAAAAGACAATCTTCTAGAAGATTTAATTGGATGTCGGATAAAAGTTTGGTGGCCAATGGATAAACAGTGAGTATCTGTTCCGTTTAACAAAATTTACTATGCACCTGTAAGTGGACCATGCAGGGTTATTTTAGTTTGAAGTTGCTCGTTCAACATTATTGGCTCAAATTCCCCGTTTAATGATTGCTATGTAAATAAACAGGTTTTATGAAGGCACAGTTAAATCGTACGACCTATCAAGAAGTAGGCACGTTGTAAGTTGTTGCTGCTTCTCTTTCTTTCTGCAACATGTATGAGCGCGCAAGCATATCTGTGGCTGCTCTCTCGGCTGGCAGTATGTTTATCACAATGTTGGCACTTGTAAAATATGGCCATGATTAAACTGCTGTTGGCATGGTTGACTTGGTTCAATGATGCCTACCTTATGTAAATCCTAAGTGTTAAGTAATACCAGGGTGTTATGCTTGTAATTCTGGTTGACTGGCTTTTGTTACTATTGAAGGTTCTCTACGATGATGGTGACGTTGAAATTCTCAATTTGGAGAAGGAAAAATGGGAGATAGTGAATAAAGGTCATAAGGCTGCAAAGGTAAGATAATTCCTCCATTTTTTCCTCCTATCTTTGCTAGTTTTGGCATATAGTAAGTTTTTCATTTGGTGTAACCTAAACGCTTTGGCCACGAGCTAATCAAATCTCCCTTTCTACCAAAAAAAAGTATTTCATGTCTGTAAGCAATTCTTTCTTCTAATAAATTCCCTTAAATGCAGAGATTAAAATCATTCAAGGCCAGTGCTATGAAGAAAATGTAAGTTTTAATGTTTAGCCTTCTCTAGATTGTTCGTATCTGTCCAGATTGTTCTATGATGTGTATTTTTCTTATTTTCCTCCTGTAGCTTGTTGGTACATTTCTAATTGTTTTCATAGTGGGAAACTAGTTTTTTTTTTGGTACAAAGGGAGATTGATTGATGGGTGTGCGTTCAGGTGCAACGCTGGGAAACTAGTTTGAGAATTACATTTATTTTGTTATGAATTATTTCCCTTGTTCTTAATCTTCAGGTCTCCTGATCAGAAGATAGATAAAATATTGGATAACGCTCCAGGACTCGATAGTTTGGAGAAGATGTGAGTTTATTGTTCATTCATCAACTTATGTTTAAAGCCCTGGTGGGTATGTTTTGCCTCATTAGAATTGTTGATACACAGAGTCAAAAGGAAAAGAACTCCAAAGAAAATGCCAAAGAAAAAGAAAATCAGCCCGGAAGAAAGAAGCCCAAGTGAGGAGGGTAAAGGGGGTTCTAATGCGGAAATTGCTGAGACGGCCTCTTCTGCAGATGACGTCATTGATGCTGGTAACTATTCTTACTTAGATGTGCCATGACAGTGTTTAGAACTCCCTCAGAATAGTTTTACATAGAATTGGTGTATTGTTATTTCATCTATTCATTGCTATCAGTGGAGAAGTCTTTATTTCAGTTCCTAGCACGTGTGTTGTTTTTGTCTGCTATTAGTTTGGCATGCAATCAGACTATGCTATGACATTCAGAGTTAAGAATGTAGGACTCCATGAAATGTATGGGATGATGGGTCTTGGTGGGCAAATGCTCTTTCCTCCATGGCTGTAGCAGGAAAATGGGCAAGAGGAACAATATCTGCTCGCCATTTGATTCAAGTGAATCCTTAATTTAAAGTTTGACGGGTTTGATTGTAGGTATAGAAGAGCGACCCTTGGAAGACGGCAATGATGATGACCAAATGCTTGGGGATGAATCGGATGAAAAAATCCGGTCATTTACTAAGAGAAAACAGATGAATGAGCTGGAAGGAAGCCCTCAGTTTGCAGCGCTAACCGATGACGAGGAGGGGCATAGCGATGCAGACAGTCCACCTGATGCCCAGGAATCCCAGGGTGAGGAAGAGATTTCTGAGCCCCCAGAGAGCGTCCAAGAAGAAAGAGACCCAAAGAAGAGAAAGATCAACGGGAGCGAATCTGAAAGCCAGGGCAAATCAAACAAGTTATCTGTGACGTCTCCCTCTGCTGAAGAGGGAGCGGAAATCCTTGATGACGAACCCCTGGTACTTACCACCCGCTTCACTTGTCCCCTTCATTCTTGTCCATCTCTTGTTGTGCCTGACACGGTCACCTCTGATGCAGAGACGTTGGAAGAAACGGGTAGGAGGGAAGTCTGACCCGACAAGAAGTCAACTAAGGTAGAGTGATTTAGCTTTAAAAGGATGTAAATTTCCCTTGAAATTCATCGCTGTGTTCGTCTGGATTGGCGTTGGACGCCTTTCAGTGACGGATCCCGCCTCTTGTGGAAATAAGCAGCCCAACCAAGGTGGGTGTAACTTTAGATTTGATTGTGACAGCAAAATTCCCCCCAACTCCTTGGGAAGTAGATTACAGTGATTTGACCTATAAGGAGGCCGAATCAGTGCTCAATGCTGGTTCGGGCATTCTTCTGATTTCTTGTAATTTTCCAGGCTTAGCTTTCTGTATAGTTTTTACTTGTGTTTTTCTTTTTCCCCGAGAATTAGGCTGACTGATATTTGTTTGATTACTCTTTAGGATTTAAGGTTGTATGTATGATTAACTACTGTGTTATGTCATCCTGAGAACTCTGAAGTTGGGATTATTGTAAGAATCATAAATCTAGGATGCTTTAATTTGATATTCTCAAACACTTCTTGTTCCCGGACAATTGTTGTAAGAATCATAGATCAATTGTTGTTTGTGACGGGGAGAGTGTTTCGGCCAGATTCAAATCGCGAGTTCGTCTTGATCTTTTTTACAAGCTACCAATAAGAAGATCAGAGAAGTCAGTGTGACCGAGCAGGGCACCCTCCCCGAATCGTTCCGGAAGAAAAGGCGATCATACACTGGAAAGTTAATGAGCACAATGGATGTGCACAAGATCATCTGTATCACAAGCTGCGGCAGCTGTCTCCCTCGCATCAGTGGCCTTGTCAATCCTCCAATGAGGCAGAATGCATTGATCAAGGCTACGGCCGCTATGATAGTGAACCTGGGCGTGACCACCCCGATTCCATCATCTCCTTATACCTCTCTGATACATCGTCGTCCGCGTGTTTTGCAGTGATCGAGAAGGCACAGTTTGTGAATCCCATTATCCTCGATATGTTGTCAAGTAAGGCAAACAAGTAGGAGCTCGTCCTCTTAGACATCCACATCATCTGGCCATTCCACCAAGCTCGTAGCGTGGCTTCACATGACATGAATTCTATGGCGTCATGTAGTGTGACGGCAATGGTGATGTAAGTGAATGGTAAGCACCATGGGCTCTACACCTGTGATTCTCTTCTCGGCGCCAGAAAATCTAATGAACAGTGACTGCATGGAATTCGTGATTACCTCAGGAAATGAGGAGATGCTCCAGAGAGTGCATAGAGATGGGACGACAAAGTGGGACGCTCTAAAGGGACCAAGGAAGGTAAGTGCAATGTCTGGTGTGATTTTCTGATCTCATCCGGGACTCGGGTTAGCTTAGAGATCGCCTCATCAAGGCCGGCCATCTCCTCATACAGATTCTGCAGTACACAAAAAGTTGGAACATAAAGTTCTGATGCTTCGCATCAAATATGATCATGTGATAGAGAGAAAACCTTATTTTGATGGAGTTCCACTCGTTCTTCCTCGCAGGATCATCTATATGTACGTTAGGACTATTGTAATACGCTTACGGCAATCTGGGTTCAGCCTCAATCTTGTGACAGAAGGGAAGCCACTTCTTGGAGCAACCGGCTGCCTACAGCATCGTGTAGAAGGTCAGGTCGGAACATCCATCATCAGAAAGGAAGTCACTCGGTTTATCTGGAGGGTATTCATATGCATCACAGAGAGCACTGTGCTCATCACCATGCTCGGAGGCTCCACCACTGGGTCCTCTGAGCACACTAATATGTCCACCGTGATGGGTTTTCACCGGGCGTAGTGAAAACTTGTTTCAAAAAATACTATTCGAAACACAGTCCCGAATCTATGTGATACGTATAAATCAAATAATAACGTTAAACAAAACACATACCTTGTTGTATTGGATGCGAGCTTTAAGAGTCCCAAACGTGACTCCTTTAAAAGTACTCACGCACACGTGACACGAAAATTCGAATTCTTTCGGTGCTAGCCTTCGGAATTCTTTCAACTATTTTCTTTCGGAAGCCCTTTGGCGAAAAACCACCATCCCCTCTGTGGCCGAATTTTTCTAATTGTGTTTTCTCTCTATCTGTGCCCCTTTTTCAATTCAATCACACGGACGAGCTTTTATATTGTGGGTTTTCTTAACCAAAGACATACCGCCATTGTCAAATCAGTTGCATTAAATAATTTTCTTTTAATTGCCAAATTGCACGTACTAAAACTACTCATCCACGTAGCAATGCTACAATTTGGTTTGGATCTGTCAAATAGGCTTAGCCACGTAGCTTGTAAAAATAATAATAAAATGATATATATTAATTAATTATTATAATTATATTATTATAACCTACAACTTGGAATATTTAATCAACTTAAATCCAACACTAGAATTTATTGCTTTCGAATATTTCAAAATAAATTTGTAGTCCAACAAATTCTAATTCTGGAAATTTAAACTTTTAATTCTAATTACCATTAAATAATTAATGTTCGTGTCCACGTGCTTTTGCGTGCGACCCTTTAGGTTATATATACGAAGACAATGTATATCCATACACAGACTGAGGTAACCGTCTAGCAACAATTTTCAGCTACCCAAAGTAATAGAATATTAGTCATGATCCAAAACCACATTGAACCGATTTTTATGTAATTCAATCTCTTCATCTCACCGACATCCTGATTAATTTAGTGCATTATGTGTCATCACTGAATTAATCATTTTACTTGATTTCTGAGATATAATATATCTTAATTTGAATGATAAACATTCATCCACGGCCGTGTGTTTAAAATCACTAATATCTCAATCAAGAGGCCATGATGTCAACTCTCTAATCCAAGAGAGTGATGAATCCTATATTGACTCAACACTATCCTCTCTACGCTTCGCTGCACACCCAATAACCGTATTACTCACAATCCGATTAAAGACTGCTTTTAACGGCACAAAGTGAACAACTCCACGCATAGAATAAATGGAGGTCTCAAGTCAGGAGATCAGTTACACTCGTTCAACAAGAAAAGCGACCAATGACGGTTAATATGTGGTATTCTCTATAAACGGGTCGTGTCCAGTGTACCCTAAACTTAGGCACCCCCGAGTATAACTTGAACATCCATTCCTTGGTCTAACTCGACCTAAGTTATACTCGACGTTGATCTAGAATGTCCCATCTAAACATCTATCCGATCAAGGACAATTTTAGATTGACAAATAATCAATCCATGAGACTTTACCGTAAAGTTAATTACGAGAAAAAAAGTAATTAATAAACAGTAAATACTTGCCTTTATTAACAACTATTCATATATATTACAAAGTGTTTTGACACATACGTGCATACACTAACACACCGGTGGTCCGTGTTTGCTACAACGTCATCCCCATGGAGTTCCCACAAGAATGGGAAGAACAATAACAGGAACAAGTACACCGACCTCTCGGGAAGACTGTCCTTGAAGGTGTGACGATAGGAACGAATCCACCTCACAACGACAGTCGGAATTCTAAAAACAAAGAAAGTGCACTCGCACAAGGAGCAACCAATCCACATAAACCCATGAGCCCAGTTCTCGTACAGTGGCAACAGCTTCACTCTGGAAACGAACGAAGCAGCTGCAGACAAAGATGGAGGCAGCATATAATCTGCAAAGGAACAGCCAGTTCCCAGATTTGGTCACGAAGAGAGGTTGAAGAGTCCAAAGAGAGCGACAGACATCGCTATTCGACAGTTGCACACATCGATCGGGATGGCTAATTGCCATTTTCGTCAATAGGTAGTTCCAAAGTCTTTGGGTTTTAAATTTGATGGATCAAGCCAAAACTCGGGCACGGAAGGACACGGCGGAGTGTCCAGACAACCAATTTTAGAAGACCATTTTTATCCAAAGGAAAGGATTAAACAAAGAAACAATGTCTGGTTGGAAGGAAATCCTCCCACGACAAAGCTAAACTTAGGCTCTTACGGTTTGGACATCCTCTGAACACATGTAAGAAGGACCAAATGTCCCCCCAAACCAACCTAGATTTGCACAGCGAAAGAAGGCCAAGTTTTGAATATTCAATCTCTGATCCGATCAACGTCATTGTCCATCATCGACATTTTTTCGTGGCATTCTTGGGGCCGCAGAGAAAGGTTTATGTATGATAAGAGATGGTGAACATTCGCTCCAATGACAGTCCGAATGGTTCTGAATCGCCAAGGGTCGAGATCGGAGAGATTGACACCCGGGCTCCCTTCCAATCTGTCCGGGCTGCTGTTAGCTTGTTCGGAGAGGTTGCCACCAAGGGCAAGCCTGCCATAAGGAGGAACAAATCTTCTTCCGAGGTATCCGCATCCTTCATGGAGAATAATGCAAGCGTCTGGTATTTTGGTATTGGAATTGCTCATGATGACGGGTTTTGCGTTATCGGATGTCTTACGCAGAATGTGCTCGATAAGGAGACACAACTCCTCTTGGTGCAGAGAGAAACGAACAAGTTCAAGCAGGTCCTGGAGATCACTGAGATCACGAAGGCGAAGGCACTCGGGGAACTTGACAAGGCAAAGAAAACGGTCCAGGAGCTGACAGCTAAGCTCAACAAGGCCCTCGATTCCAAGCAACTGGCGATGGAAGCCACCGAATCCGTCAGGAACAAGGCCACGCATCTGGAACGGGTTAAGTCCCAGAATGAGGCCGGGATTGCTGCCTGGAAGAAGGAACTTTGTACTACCAGGGATCAATACCGCGAAGCGGCAGCCGAGCTGGATGCTGCAAAGCAGGAACTTGCAAAGATGCGGCAGGATTTTGATTCCGCGCTCGAGGCAAAGACAACGGCCTTTCAGCATGCAGCAGAAGCGAGGCGTTCGGCCAAGATCAATTTGGAGAGGGCGAGCGAGCTCTCGGATCAGATTGGAATGATGCGGGGGTCTCTCGAGCACCTGAAGGCGACATCAGGTCAGGCACAGGTTGAGCAGGCCAAGATAGTGGAAGAGAAAGAGGCACGCCTCCAAGCGTATAAGATCTCGAAGGAAGAAGCCGAGAGAAAAATCACGTGCCTGAAGGAAGAGTTGATCAATCCCCAAGAGGTGAAGGTTCTGGAGTCGAGGCTCGCGGATATGACCGAGGAGATCGAGGCAGTACAAGAAGAGATGAAAAGGATGCATGTGTCTGACATGGACTCAGCGAAATCCATAATGATGGACATCGATCGTGCTGCGAGGGCATTGCAAAAGGTTGCAGACGAAGAGATCTCTTGTAGGAATTTGATAGCATCACTGGGGAAGGAATTGGAGAATGCGAAAAAAGAGCGCATGTGGTTAGAGGAGCAAGAAGGAGAGATCGAATCAGCTGCGATGCATCTCCAGTCAGAGTTACAGAACAGTAAGTCGAAATTGATGGAGATTCCGACAAGAGGAGATGCGAGCGGCGCCACCCACCAAGAAAGGACGAGCAAGATGATGGGCAATTCTCAAAGCAAAGCAGAAGATGATGAAGCGGACGCAGAGGAGATCAGAAGAGCGGTAGAAGAGCTAAAGCGTGAAGCAGAAAAACACCGAGCAGCGGAGCAGGAAGCGAAGAGGCAGCTTGAATTAGCACTGGAAGAGGCCAAGGCAAGGAAGAATTCGGAAAAGGCCATGCTCGAGAGGATGAAGAGCATGAGCGCTAAAATAGACGCCGTGGACCCTTCAGTGTCCCCCGCCAGGGGATGGATCAAGATGCCGTTGCAACATTTTGAGTCGATGAGCCGGAAGGTCGAGGAATCCGATAACCTGGCCGAGATGAAGTTGGCCGCAGCAAATTTCCAGATGGAAGCGGTCACTGTGAAGAAGAGCGAGACGGAGAACCGGGTGGATGCAATCCTAAAAGAGATAGAGGAAATAAAGGCCGCCACAGAGTTGGCCTTAAAGCAGGCGGAAATGGCAGAAGCTGCGAAGACAGCAATCGAAGGAGAACTTACAAAGCGACGGAAAAATGCGCACGAAGCCGATACTTCCAGCATCTTTGAAGATTAGGATTGAATTCGTCATCTCCATCTGTAGAACTGTTAAGGGAAAGGGAGTAGTTAGCAATTCATCAAGTCATTTTTGTAGCAATGTCTGTGGCGCCATCAATTCAAAATTTTCAGAGTAAACCGACGACTTTGTTCGACCCGGGTATCAACCACTTCACCGCTAGTTAAGCTGCCTCAACCCACTTCCAAAGCGTGCATCGTGTCGGCTGACATCTCGAATGCAAAACCGCATTGCTGTCGTTGCGAACAAAGGGAATATAACTCCAGCCATGACAATGAATTTTGTCAACAGTTGGGGAAAGGTCTTGATTGCAGCAGCATCAGGATGAGTTTAATAAGCATTGACCTTGAAGGCTGGAGGCTAGGTGAAAGGGAGATATTCCATCTACGGATACGGATATTCCTTTTCGTCGTAAGACTCGGACGAGGTCATGTTGTGCCACGATGTTCTATCGTGTGACGAAGACATATCCTGTAACTTTCATGCATCTGAATCTGGTGAAGAAGCAGAAGCACAAACACAGCAGCAGGAAAGAGGCCTTGTTCGCTTCTCTCCTTTTCTCATTCTAAGGCTCATATTCAGACAGCAAAAGAGTGGAGATTCGCAGAAGTTGGGTTTTGTCTGTTTTTCTCTTTCCTGTTTGATTGTGAAGTGAAAAAAGTTGGGATGATGTAAACCCTTTTCGTGGGGTCCTAAGAACTCACAAAAGTCAATTCAATGGAAAGCTACAACCTTTTCTTCTCCCTGTTCTTTGTCTGTGTCTTGTAAGAAAATAGCTCCAGCCACATTATCAACCATCTTCTGTAAGAAAACTAGTCATTCCCCCAATGGCTTCCGCCGAGAATCCGCAAGACTATCCACTCCGCACGAGCGAGATCATGGAAGAACTGGAAGAGGAACAGCAGCCTCGGTTGGATTCAATCGAGGAGGAAGTCGGGGAAAGAAGCTCATTTCCGTATGACGTCGACGAATTGCCGGAAAACTGCGTGTACGTCGCGGTCGGGATAAAGGGTGAATCGAGCATGGACGCACTGTCATGGGCATTGAAGAACGAAGTCGACCAGTTGTCAGGCACAACGGTGTTCCTGGTACACGTCTTTCAAGAATCGCATTTCGTTCCCAGTCCATGTAAGTGGATCATCTCCCATCTTTTCACCCAGAATTCGAAGCTTTTGCTAGTTGTTTGGAGAGGAAGGAAAACATGGATGGGTTGTTCAGACAATGGCTAGGAGGAAACTAGTAGCATTAACCTTCATCCCTTATTTTAGGACAGACCCCATTTCCTGGTCATTTTTGTCTTTGTTCCAGCAATGGGATTCAATTCACCATTAATGTTTCACCCAAACCAGTAGCAGATGCATAAAACCAGAGGGAGTTGAATTCCTGCATTCAAATGCAGATTTAGTCAAATATGGCAGGCAATGACCAGTGGAAAGGACCACCACTGAACTCATCTACCCTACTCTTCTATCATTTCTACAAAATTCAATTCAATTGCATTTGTATTGCCTTGGCCTTCTAGAGGGTCAATGTTTTCAGACACTTCCATGATGTTTACAGTACATTTCTGGGTTGTTGATGTGGTTGTTGCAGTAGGAAATCTGCCAATATCTGGAGTGAGTGAGCAGCAGGCGGAGGCACACAAGGCACAAGAAAGGGCCAAGAGGAGTGAACAGCTCCAGAAATATCTAATGGCTTGTACTGCTGCAAAGGTATGCATACTGAGTAAATGCTATCTATCTTCAGCCACAAGGTCACCAGAGAAAAGTCTGCAACCTCAAGTTTGACTCAATTGGGTGGTGACGGGTGGGTGCATGGCGGAACAGGTTAAGGTGGACACTATACTGATTGAAAGCGATGGGGTGGCAAATGCCATCCTGGAACTCATTCCTGTCCTGAACATTAAGAAGATTGTGATGGGAACCAACAAGTCCAATCTGAGGTAACCATGATTGACCGTCGTCACTCGACGAATATGGCCCATCAGCTTTTCAGATTCATATATATTACCATGTGTCATTCACTAGGAAGCTTAGATCAAAGAAACGAACTGGGATCACTGACCGGATACTCCAGAAAGCGCCAGATACCTGTGAGGTTAAGGTTATCTGTGAAGGGAGAGTGGTGATGATTGACCAGATGCCAGAATCGCCCCTTACGCCGCCGCGGTTGGATAAAAGTTCCGAAGAACCCCAGCCTCATGATGAACATCATAACAAGGATTATTTTTCCTGCAACTGCTTCAAACCAAAAAACAATAAATGAACTGACTACATGTTGGGATAGGATAGAAGATTATGACAAGTCTTCCTGTACTTCTCACATTTGGTTGTCAGTTCTCTGTTGCTGGGCTGACAGCATTTTCCATAACACGAATGAAAAAAGTCAAAAATTTGCTCAAAATCTGTACCGGAGTTACTGGACCATTCACCAGATGTCAGACAACCTTAGTGCTCAAACTAAGACGATGCTCTTTAATCCATGGCAATAGAGAGAGGAAATCCATGCAGTATTACAACATAAACTTCCAGAACTGTAAATTAAAAGCACATTCATCTCCCACATCTACTACGCCCCATCCACATCAAATAACAATTCCTGAATCTTTAATACCTCCTCTCCTTGTAGTAAGCATAAATAGATTCCGAACATTGCTAAAAGAAATCAAATTCCAAGTAATTATCAGACCCTTTCTGGTTGGGATGGGGAGCAGCCTTGGCAACAGGAGCAGCCTTCTCATTGGTCACTGTTGATGATTGAATCCTATCAATCTCCACGGGTTTAGGGATCTCAGGAGGAGTGGCGCACCGAATCAATGCCCAGTTCACACCTTCGAAGAAAGGGTGCTGTTTGATCTCGGTTGCTCCTCTTTTGTAAGCCAGTCTGTGCTGCGGTTCTTTCACAAGCAACCCCCTCATTAAATCTCTAGCAGCAAAACTAACCACAGGTGACTCGGGGAATCGGAGTGGCTGACCCACGACGTTGAATAAGGTGGCACGATTTCCTGATCCTTTGAAAGGAGTCCTGCCGAACAACAATTCGTATAGGAAGATCCCGAAAGTCCACCAGTCAACGGCACTTCCATGTCCTTCGCCTTTAATAATCTCAGGTGCCAAGTATTCGTGAGTTCCAACAAATGACATGGACCGAGCTTCAGTAGGCTCTGCAATGAGCTCGGGTAATGGACTCACTTGGTTCCCAATCTCATTCTTCGGCTTACGATCTTTCTTGGACTTGCTAGAAAAGAGGCGTGGGGCGAAGCATGTTGTTGGAACGACACAGGCAGGTTGGATGCAGGAAGGCTCAATGCAAGCTGGCTGGGCACAGTAGGCAGAGTTTTTCCTCAGTGGATCGGAGTCAATGGACGCATTTTTCACCAAAGTTGGATTGACAGAACAGCGGAGGGAGAGATCAAAGTCAGAGAGCATGATGTGCCCATCCTCCCTCACGAGGACGTTTTCGGGTTTGAGGTCGCGATATATGATGCCAAGCATGTGGAGATATTCCAAAGCCAGTAGCACTTCCGCGACGTAAAACCTATACAGCACAGGAAAAGTACAACATCTACGGTAAGGCCTCAAGAGAAAAATAGCATGGGGAAGAATTAGCTTTTTCCACCAATGGTGCAACAGACTTCCAGACACATTACAAGACCAAAGTGAAAGTGGCTGATTTCAATGTACAAATTTGTGGCAGAAGCAAGAGAATTATGCAGGAGATTTTTCTCAAAGTACTTGAGGCTAAATAATGTTGTAACGAACAGTGTGTAACGCAATGTATCTCCAATCTAAAATCATGAGTAATTGGCACGATATCAATAAAGTCAAATAAGCACTCCCAGGGAGGGTTCTTCCTTTCTGAGGCTTTTCTACCAGTTTTTTCCTCTTACAGTCAGGGGAAGAGAAAGAACTTCTAAATACACAAGCACTTCACGAACCCAACCACTGCTACATCAGAGCCAGCAACAGATCCAAAAGACATGAGATGTCACAAACAGATGCTACTTTCAAAAGCACTTAAAGGGTAACATCAACGACATTAACACTATCGACTTAAACATACATATGAGAGGAAACGAGCACACAGATTTTACAAAACACTAGAAAGAAATATCGAAAGTCAACAAAAATTAATGAGACTGAGCTAGAATTGACAATTTCGAAGTTCAGAGGACATACTTTACAGCTTGCTCGGGAAAGTACTTCCCGGGTTGTCTCTGCCTGAGAGTGTGCAGGTCACCTCCAGGGCAAAACTCCATCACCAAACATGAGAATTTTTCTGTCTCAAAGTGCGAGTAAAGAGTAGGGAGGAAGGGATGATCAAGACACTGCAAAATCTCTCTCTCGATCTGAGCTCGGAGCAACTTCTTGCGTCCCGCTAAAGAACCCTTATCCATAACCTTCATCGCAAAGTGGCACTTGGTTCCACTTAGCTCCGACAGGTATACGCTTCCAATATCTCCACAACCCAAGCGTTTCAGCAACCTAAAATGGGTCAATCCCAAGACCCCATCCTTTGTTCTCACAGCTTGGATAGCTTCCCACCTTATGTCATTCGCTTTGTGGGGCTTGTTTATACTACTGCTGAAGCTACTGCAACTACTCTCATCACTGACATCACTGCCTGTGCTACCTCTATAAATACTGTTCTTTCCGCTTTCGACAAACTCGACACGGTCGCTTGCTTTGCAACTTCCACTGGTCTTAGCAAGGCTTCCGCCATCACTAATTTTTCCAGAAGCCGAACTGTTCTTGACACTTCCATACTCTAAGATTTTCTTTTCTTGGTCTATGGGATCTCCCAAGGACCCATTACTCCCGACTACCGAAGAGTCCATCTCTGATGCTAGTTTCTCCATCATCGAGGGAGTCCCTCCCTTGCCTGCCTTGGCAAGGGAACCAACTGAATCCACTTGAACCGGACCGGGTGCTTTCTCATTGCACGAAAAATTACCGAAAGCTTTATCTAAGCTTTTCTGGATATCAGCCTCGCTGCCCATAGAGGATTTCCTTAGCTTTCCTCCAGTGCTTCTTCACCTTGATTCAGGAGGTGCTTTAGACGGAACTTTTTTATTCCATTAGAAAGTCAGGGAGTACCTAGACAGTACACCAACGGAGATATCTACAAATGTGCCCGAGATGCTTGCCTCCGTGCTAGCAAATCACCACAGCTTCATTAGTTCTTCGTTAAAAAATCCTTCTCCAACACCTGGAGAATCTGCAAGAGAAGCAACCAAATTATGCCCACTTTCAGGACCCTAAGGATGAGCAATGGGTCTTCATAACCAGAACCGAATCATTCCAAAAAGAAAAAAATCATTTTAACAAATTAAATCTCCCCAGGCAGTAAAAGAACATTGGGTTGTCCCACAACGATCTCCCTCTGTTGAATTTGGAGAGAACACATGTGAAGGTTCAAAGAAATGTAAATCGCGCTTCCCCCTAATAGGCTAAGTTCGAATCACACTCAGTTTTTCTATTTCCCCATGACCATCTTTACCGTTCCTATCTCTGCAACTCCAACATTTTGCTCGTGTACAAACTTCACGACCAAACACTCAACCCATTAAAGCTGGTTATTTGCCAAAAAACTTGTCTTTCAAGTCTTGTATTACCTAAACTTAAGAATCACAATAAACCTCACACTAACGCCAAGTAAATTTATGTGGAGGAGAGGCCTCCCAAATCGGTTCAAATCAAGCACAAAACTTCAAGGAAGCCGATTTCCAAAAAAAGAGGAATATTCTCAGAACCCAGAAAACGTATGAAAGGCACCCGCAAGAACAGCGCCGCAACAAAACAAAGCAAGCAAGCAAGGAATCACCCAGCAGTCCCCTAGCTTCACGAAGCAAGGAGAACTGCAGCATGCAAACAATCGAACGAATTCCCAGAATGACCCCGGAATCATATCAGCCCCAGATCTCAATGGCGAAAAAGCAGATCTTGCCCAAAAACAGAAAACCAAAAGACAGGCAAAAAAAGGGGGGGGGGGGGGACACCCAAATGGACAACCACCCTAGTACAGTAGAAGGATGGAAAGAACAGGAAACCCCAAGAGAACCATACCCAAATCCAAAGATCGGAACTTGGGAGCTCTCCTGCTGTGGCTGAGCTGCTGCAGATGATTATGGATAGGGAGTTGGTTTGAGGCGCTCATACAGACAGACAGGGAGAGAGAGAGAGGTGAGATTAAGGAAGTGGGGGACATGCGCATTTTAGCATCATGGGGGTTTGTACTGATTAGGCAAAGGCAGGGAGTTCACGGAGAAACGGACAGAAGAGAGAGACTTAGGGGGGGGGGGGGGGGGTTCTCCCTTTCTACTACAACTAACGACAAGGAGCAAACAATGAACACCGATGGAGTTGTTGGTATTTGTAAGAGATATCCACAATGCATGAGTGGTAATAACAATGTCGTTTTTGCCTGGTTGGATGCATAGTTGTCACGATCGGTAGCATTGGGACAGTAAAATTGAAATTTTGAATAAATATAATCGAAATTCCTTATAAGGAGAACAAAATTAACAACTGAAATAGAGAAATTTTGGGAGTGTGTTTCTTGTTTTTCTTGTGGGAAATTGGGGTGGCATTATACCCCATCCAAATAAAATATAATAATAATAATATACTTTTTCTTCTAATCCAAGTAATACCACCATTTTCAATCCATCTGCTAACCAAAAAAAGAAAAATACCTCAAAACTTAGTATAGTACTATTGTGATTATATCCATCATCAATGATGTGCAAAACATGCATATCAAAACTTGAGATTGAAGCTTGTCCTCTTTCATGGATTGATAGCAAATCATTCATCATGCTCATATATATATATATTGTCTAGATTGTGTCTCCCACCACCTCATCATCTTCTGCAAAACTTTATCACACCCTCGTTCGTCCTGTCAAACATTGTGTTGATTTTGCTTGCATGCATGCATTAAGGGAGGCAATGGAAGTGATTGAATGTCACAAAAACACACAAACACAACCCACGTTTTCTTTTGGTTACACGTCTAGTATTCGGAGCTCTGGACCGACTATGGGTCTTTAAATAATGATGTTCGGTAGTTTTCGAATTTGAAACCTCCTTAAATGAATCCAATCTCCTTAACACATGAACCAAGCGGATGTTGGTAACATAGTTTTTTTTTATTACAAGCACCCATTTGTTTGATCATCATCATCGATATATTGATCATATCCTTATCTTTTTTTTTTTGATCCAATCATACTACTACCGATGGAATTAAAGTCTCCAGGGAGTGTTGTGGCCAAGGGTTCCTTCATCATCTTGTGGACGCCCTGTTGCCACCTCCTCTCCCCATCCTTCATTGTGAGCATGTTGTTATTATAATATTGTTTTGAAAAAGAAATGGTAATAGTGGAGACAACGATAGAGAGACCGCTAGCTAAGCACGAAGGTCGCCATCCCTTCGCATGTCTGTCCGAACGAGTAACAAAAGCATATAGAAATACATGTTTTACGTGTGTTTACATGTAGTTTTGTTCCAAAATAATGTTAATCGATAATTTTTTTTTTTAAATATGCTAAGTAGTTTCAAAAGTTCATAAAATAATGTTTTAAAATCGAATTTTATAAATCTGAATTAGTTCTAAAGTTGGAATAAAGCATGATTTTTCATTTATCAATCGGACTTTAAAATTCGAATTTTAAGGAAATATTGGATAATGCTCGGAATTGTAAATTTCGACTTTCGTGGATTTGGACTTCTAAAGTCCGATTTCAAGACATTAGTTCATGAATTTTGAAACTATATGTCCTATTTTAAAAGATATTTTCCCGACTAACGTTAAAAATGATATGACGAACGCAACATAGGGTGCACGAGAAGCGGCAGAACTCTAGAGGGGAGAATGGCTTCATTTCACTTGGGATTATGAGTGTTTAGATAAAGGGTGGAGGTGTTCGGTGGTGTTGCTGTTGATGATGGGGTGGGTCTGGACTGGATGGAGTATTGATGAAATGGGGAGGAGGGGAGAGTGGTCCTGTTGATTCTTCAGAGGCAAGAAATAATTGGTGTTTGCATTTACAAACCCCTCCTCTCAATTATTGTGATGAAGGAAGACAGGAGTTTGAATGAAATCTGGGAAATCGAGAGATGGAATGGTTGTTTCCTTTTCCTAAGAGGAATTCCAACAAGGAGGCATTGCTCTTCTCTTGCAAGAGACGAGACATTATTCAGACAAGAGACATGTGATCTAACCAGAAGAACCAAAGCAATACCCTAAAAACAACCATGTCCTAATATTAAATGAACATAAAAAAAAAAATAACAAACCCTCCCAAAAGAAACAGGAAGTCCCCACAAACTCTTTTTTATCTAATATTGAAAATTTTGATTTCTAGATGTAGTGGTGGTACGGCTATCTATCCACTACTATAACATCCCAAGACAAAAACAAAAACAGAAAATGGATTGAAAAAGTTTGGTACTCATTAAAGCAAAAATTTAGTTGGTGGTCCAACATGGGCATATCATATAAATAGCCAATGAACTTATAAATACCATAAATTTTGCACATTCATGTAAAAGCAAGAAATTAACTGTTGGTTTTGCTTTAATCTCAACTTGGGTCTGCTGAGAATTTGACCAAAACCAAATAGACAGACCCTTTTACTTTCCATTTGCTTTACTTTTGTCCAATGAGATGATTGGTCTTTTTCTTGCATATTTTTTTTCCTTTTGCTTTTTTGAGTTTAGGGTTGGTTTTTTATACTGGTTTCTCCCATCACAATCCACCATCATCATCCATCCAAATTCATTCATATTCCACTCACATCTCCATGGGCGTCGGTTTCTTTCTGACCCAGAACTAGGTTTTTTATACCATTCTCGGACCTCCCCACAAAAAGAGAAATGATTGAGGAAACACCCATCTGATACTTGTTTCATAATTTTTTTTACTAAGGCATGCACGAAGCATTTGACGTCTGCTTTGCAATTCGCTTTAGTATCTATCTATATTAATGTTTTTTACCCTCATTTTCGGAATGCAAATCGTGAAAATCTTGCGACATTGTTTCGTAAATGCTTGTTACGTGCCCTTAGCAACACACGATAACAAAACCCTTAAAAGATTTAGGCCTTGTATACGTTTAAAGTACAGCAAGTGTAGTAAAAAACTTAATAATGTAACACATAGTAGTCTGTCTATTTAAAACTAAGACAAGTAGTAGTAGTCTTTTTATTATTATTATTTTTATTTATTCTTGAAGGAGTCTGTTATTTCTTTATTATGAAGGGTTTTATGGGTAAAAAACAACAAAATAAATTAAATACAAAATTTTTTTTAAAAAATATATTAAATATTAAATTTAAGATAGTAGCTAGTAGTTAATTGCGACTGCACTTTGTCTTCCCCGTAAAAAGATTTGCAGACATTTCTTTTATAATAAAAAAATAAAAATATATTTCTTCTCCTCTTCCTTCTTCTTCATGTACTTTTTTTTAATGCATTTTGAATAAGTTAAAAGGAAGAATCATCATCCACAGGCACGCCACGTGCATCTTTTTCCTACTCTTCCCACCCACCCCCCTTGACTTCAACTTAAGACCATGGACCATCCCTCATGCATAGGATCAAATTTCATTCCTATCGTAATGCCGGAAACTAAACATACAATATCGTCAGCTATTTGGGTTATGATTTTTCCTAAGCTAACAATCCATTCTGAATGCATGATTATGTTTAGAGGAAATCATGGACCGACCATGTGTTTTTCTTGGGGGTTCTTTTTCTTTTAGTCATATCATTCATTCTAATGATTATTTTTTTGTTACCCGTCCGATTTTCGAAACTTCGATCGTGATGAGTGAGTCTTCCAACATGGGTAGCTACGTACGGAAGGTTTCGAACCCGAGACCTCCTTAAGCGAATTTAAGATCCTTGCCACTTAGACCAACCCATGTTAGTAAATCTTTATCAGTATCCTACCAATCCCAATCTTAAACAAACACGGTAATAAAAGTTGAGTAAGAGATTGATGATGATGATGACGGAGCAATGAGATTCCTCTAAAATAACCATATGCCTAACCAAGAATTTTCCATGAAAGTTTCGTGCATCATTTCCATGAAAAGAAACTTGTCTGAGAAAATTGTCTGCTGTTAATGTTACCCACAAGGTGATGCTCCCCTGAGACACAAACACACACACCCCATTCCATGACATACTTTGTCTGCTTGCCTCCCTCCCTCACCCTACTGTTGTTCTTACTTCGATTATTGGTTTCGGTTGGCTGTCCCAATATCCCTAAATGGACCCCTTTCAAAGGTTTCACAGATGTATTCTTTTTCTAATGTTTCTCTTCACTGAATCCTATCAACACACACAGCAGCAGCAGCAACAGCAGGACACTGAGATAGATCATTGGGTTCCGCTCATTGATGAAATCGATGAAGGAAATGAAATCTAAACTTAATTAAGAGAGGTGGTGAAGGGGTGGGGGGGTCAACGTTTCCTCGAGCACCCAAAATCCTTGGGGAATCATTTCCCTAGATGATACTATTATATCAGAAACAAGCACTGCTACAACAACCCGACCCATGTGAACAATAGAGGTTTATCGGCGCTTATGAAGGATAACATAAGGCCGGAGTTAAGTTTTCATTTATTTTGCATAACAATAAGTGATGAATTATGTGAAAATGCAATGGCCCCTTTCATGGTACAAATCAAATTCCATCAGTTTGAAGGCCGTTTAATGATGAATTGGGCATGGGAGCAGAGAATTGGGTGAGGCGAGGTCACGGACCCGATAATTGGAGAATGTCGGAGACCTTGCCAGCATAGTAATCCGGGTGGATTTTGTTTGATGGATCCTGGAGAAGAGACGGTGAAGTACAACCTACATTCACAGGAGAAGATGTTAACATGATTAATCGGCAGCGGTCAGCACATTCCGATGCTTCCTCCATGACAACGGCGAGTGTTTCACGCGAACATCGGGAATGTTACTTTCATGGGGTGAATGGGACTTACCTGAAAAGACGAGGAGGGTTTTGCAGCCCGCACTCTGGCCGAACAGAATATCAGTATCTAGTCGATCGCCCACCATGCACATCCTCGAGCAATCGATGTTGAACCTGTTGGATAATGGGCCTATCCTCAATTAAATCTGAAATTAACTTGAACAGCCTTACAGGGACATAATCTCCATCAGACCTCATACACTTACTTCTGTAGCAGAAACTCCATTAGAAATGTAGAAGGCTTTCCAACAACAATGGGCTCCTTTTGGGTCACAGCACACATAGCTGCGACCATTGCCCCAGCCCCTGGAACCAAAAATGGAAACCCAAATGTTATTAGCTTAAACTGCAGTACGAATAAGAATTTAGGAAACCAAAACAGACAGTCCGGATTAAACAAACCAGGCCATTCTTGTGAACGAGTTAAGTGTCCAGCAGCATCCCGATTAGTCGCAACAAAAAGACATCCTGGATTCTCGCGTATGCAGAGAGATCCGTACCTGCAACAGAGTGACAGCTCATAAAGGATGTAACGATGCCCAGAAGTGAACTACAGCCGATGAAAAGTACATCTGCATTCCTGGAAGAGTAAATGTAGCGGCTACTATATGAGTAAAATAATATGTCATTTGCATTATGTTGGGAAGATAGAACAACGTCGTTTTAGGTGTTTTTATGAATGCAATGAGTTTGGCCGCCGCAAAATTCCCACATCAACAAATTAATGCTTCTAAGGTGATAGAGAAATCTCCAGCCAAACATGTTCAAATTTCAGACAAAAGGGAAGACATTCGTTTTGAGCAAAGCACTTCCCACCAATGCAGTGGAATAGGTAGGATGGATGTGATCATGTTGTCATGATGCAGATAAAACAGAAAAAAAAAGGAATGAACTCAGAAAAACACACTCTTACTGAAGCTTGTAATAGTTTATCTGTGGATCAAGGCCGACAACAACTGCTCCAACCTGAGAAACAATTCAAAAATGGATGAGACGGGCCAAACACTTAAACTCAAAAATCAAATTGAACCATCGGCCAAAAGTGAAAAAAAGAAACAGATATTACACTCTTGTCATGTTCAAAGATCTCATCGGATTTCAGATCCACAACCTTTTTGCCATCTTCCTGTAAAATAAATTGTCATAAGAACTTTGAACCAAAAGGTGTAGCATGAACCATTTTGTTATACACTTTGTTCAACACAATGCATGATCTTCATAAATTTTTACAATAGCGTAGCTTATCCTTCAAGATTTCAAGCAAGAATATAAGTATGCATGCGTCAAAAGAATTTCATGGTTGGCAAAGATCATTTTTAAGAAATAAATACCTCTAGACATCACTGCAGAAAAACCGGTAAAATAGGGACATCAATGACTACAATCAGAGTTTCAGATTATGGAAAGAAAGAAAAGGTATCAGCATAAGAATTTAACATTCCAAAGGAAATTCTAGCCATGTTAAAGGATGATACCACAATTAAGAGGCTGATGAAGCTATTAAAAGGAATAGGGGTGGAAAAAGGATGATTCGTGAACAGTTACAGCTACTGAATGAAGGCACAATTTTGACAAGGGAGCTCATGAACTGAAAACAGCCAGATGTTGTTTATCATAATTTTTCTCACCGGGCCTCCAAGGCCAGTATAACCAGCAAGCTGCAGCTCTTCCAAAATTCCTTCCCCTCCAACAACATAAACCTGCATCCAAAACAGCTCTAGTAGATGAGGATCAGTCCTCTACAGGCAGCACATATGAAAGGCAAAGAAATTATTTTTGTCCGCCTCCTTCCACTTTCCTTTGGCCAACGTGATCTTAAGGCTTGGTGCTGCTACAGAATAACTTATTTCTATCTCAAAACATCCCAATGAAATGTCCTTTCTTATGTCCGCAATTCCATCCCCAACTCATGGATCTATTTCGATATACCCAACAGTCCCAACCTCAACAAATTGAGAAATGAGGCAACACTGAGCCAGTAATCCTATCTCTTTACAATATTGAACTCCAGCCCAACAAAACTTGTGGACAGAGCACCAAAAAATTGGACTCATACTGATGGATTACGAACGATTGGTTCAGGTTCATAGCAACAGATAACACTGCAAATTGATCAGAGTGACATTTTCAGGCGCAACAGGTATGAGATTGAACCAGTTTACTGTCCATCTAATCACTGAGGATGTGGGATAAATGCAATCTGATAGGCTATTTATGAGAGTAGCATAAAACTTCTAAAGTGTCCGCCAAGCTGACATCACAAAGAAACAAAATGCCCATAAATTGTCAGATTACTGACCTTCTTATCTTGAGGGAAGTTATTAACCCTGAGAAACATAGCAGCTGCGAAAGAAGAAGTGAAAATCTCATCCTGAAAAACAAAACAATGATCAGCTACAGTTCATAATAACATCTGACGTGTGAGCAAGTAAGAAGAATGGCAGACCTCACTGACAGAGATCGCAAGAGACTGGAACTTCTTGGAGTACTGCCTCCTCGATTTCCTCGAATTATTAGTCACGAACACGAGCTTCTTCCCCTAACAAAAAAACAAAAGCACACTCACCAGTCATCGTCACCAAAACATCAGAGAATCTTCAATAAGCAAGCAAGTACGGCTCTCCCCGTACCTTTGACCGGAGGAAGCTCAGCGTCTCGGCGACGCCGTCAATGAGACTATCCCCTCTCCATATCACCCCTTAGGAGCAATCAGAAGGAGAACAAAACGAGAACCACGATTTACGCGCGAACCAATCTATGAAAACAGAAGGAGAAAGGCCACGAGAGGGCGGGAGGTTGTACCGTCACAGTCGAATAGGAAGGCGTCGACGGAGTCGAGGAGTCCTCCGAGGTTATCGCGGGAGAGCGGCTTCGCTGTAGAAGAATCGGCCGTCGCCGTCGAGGAGTCAGATTCCATCTCCGGTGAGCACGCCGGAGATCGGGAAGGGACGGCGACGGTTTCCCGGGTCGTAAAAAGAATTTGGTGGGACGGTTTCTCGGCCCAATATAGACTTATGTAGGAAAGGCCCATTTAACAACGAGTTACTTACTCGATCACGGTTGGCCGCAAAAATACTTCGTGTGAATTTTATAACGTACTCGAATTTTATAAAAGTTTAATTCGAAGTAATATTTTAAAATTTTCAATGAGTAATCTAAACTATAAAAACATTTTCGTGAAAAATTATAATTTTGAAACAAAGCCAATATTTAACAACGCGGCCATTATTGAGACACATTTCATAGAGCATTTGGATTTTTATTAGAGTTATTAATCAAAATAAAAAAATATTAATCACAAATATTTACTTAAATGTTACTTTGAAATAACAAGAAGAATGCACAAATTATTTCATAAATTACTAAAATTTTGTAGCTAGAGATAGTTTTTTATTTGTTTCCTGTAGTCATGGCCGCATTGCAGGACACAAGACTGCGTGTATCACACTTTGGCTACCCGTAAGTTCAATCTAAGATCTTTTCGTGAGATATTCGCACAACCACATAAATAACAAACAACGAAAATAACAGAAGACCGGATCGGTTACGTGGGTTTACGGTCACTGAAAAAGATTTAGGGAAAAAAAACGTGCTCGTATTCGTCACGTTCGCCATACCGTAAATCTGAATATTGAAATCTTGGCGGCGTAGATCTTCTTCCCTTCCTGTACGGCCGCTCTCGATGGAGGATGCCAAAAAAACTGACGATCTGACTGGCAGGGTGATTAACCCAGATGTAGGAAACAAATAAAAGTATGCTAGACATGGACCTAGCAGTCAGCATATGTCATATCCATCAATGGACCATATGTTATAAAATAATCTACACATTAAACAAACGAGATGCACATATCCCAATAATTTTAATGATCACGATACTTTAGTGAGATTTCATGCACTGTCTTATGTCACAACCTATTTTATAAAATATACTTTAATAAAATAAAATAAAATATAAAGTAAAGTAAAAATAAGAAGCCCAAATCAGAAATTTTTAACACTTTTAACTTGTTCAGACAAAAGGAACCGTAAAAATGATGATGCTCGAATCAGATTGCGTGTGCATTTCTGATATCCGGTGAAACCTTTGAGAAGCACGCCGATGTCCAGAACATACTCGCTGAAATGGGGACTTACAATCAGGCCCAGGTCTTCTCTTTTCTAAAATTCTGTCGCAAACGCTCCTATCCATGAGTCATAAGCAAAATACGGGTGAATTGTCACGTTGGGATGCCTCGGAGGTAGAAGCTCTTCTTAGTTATGCCTGCCATTATGTCGACAATGTTAATGGTAGAGTCTGATCTTCTCGCCTCTCAAAGGATGATTTTTCTGATTGCTTTGGTGACCCTTAGAGTTCCCGAAAGGTTAGACTACTTACCGAGCATAATTAGATCTGTGATGACAAAACTTCCTACAACCGCCAATTACGCTTTCGTTCTCAGGTCTCACAAATAGAGACTGATATTGAAGGATTGAAGTGCTCGTGGTTGGGTGCAAAAGCGCTAGAACTTTGCGACGGGGACCAGAATAACAGGATTATGTGCATGCATACATGGGTTTGAGCTGAACAACAGCAAGACTGATTCGAAACGAGGATCGAGAAACGTGGAAGAAGAGAAGAAACGTCACTGCTGTTGGAGCGAAAAAGTTATTCCCGCAACACATATCGAATTTTACAATGAATGTGGTCGCCGTAAAATGAAAGTAAACACAACACGGAAATTAATACAACGGTATCGAGTTTACAGTGTTTGGTGTCATACACCGTGAAGGACACGAATACAAGTATAAAAAAAATAAGCACAATATCGGAATTGAATGCGACAATATCGAGCTTACAGCGTTACACTTACAGACACGACTTGAACGGAAAGCAACAGAAAATGCCTGGTGGTGCTTCAGGACAGTCGAAGGAGGGCGGTTGAGGCAAACTCCTTTCGTGGAATTCGCCCTTGTGGAAACGGAGGAGATCGTCATGACGGGGGAATTTAATGCACGACGTCGAAGGGCGGAGTCAAAGTGAAGACAGGTCAATGGAGACGTAATTTAATGCACGTCTTTGAGGATAGACGGAAAGATGTCAACAACGACGGAATTTAATGTACGTTGCTGAGGTTGGACCCCGGACAGAATCAACGGCACTGAGGCTAGGGAAAAGTGTCAACGCCAGAATTTAATGCGACGGCACTGAGGATGGAGGATAAAGACCCAAAAGTAAAAAGATAAAAGACTTAGAGTCTGTTTGTTTGAGTTGTTGTTCTTGTTTTGTTTGTTGTCTATTGTGATCCTTTTATAGTTCAGGATCTTTTAGTTGCGGTTATTTAGCATGTTCAGAATCACCTTAGATCGTGCACACGATCTACTCCCTACTTTGTAGGGGACATGCACATCATATCTCCTTCGTCCTTTCCGGGTTTGTCACGTGTCCTTTTTCTTGGTCGTAGCCTAGTTATACTAGGAGCATTACTTGGGTCATGGTCGCTCTCGAGGGGTATAACTGATCTCACTTATTCGAATTCAATAGTTGTTTCTCGAGCGAACCGTTCTCGAGCGCTCAAGATCTGCTTCTCGAACGCTGCTCCCCGAGTACTCGAGACCTGCTTTCTCAAGCAGAATGTTTTTCAGTGCTCAAGCGATTTCTCGAACGGCACCTTCTACTGGGCTTCGTTGTTTGACCCATTGAATCAAAGTCCTGAAATCATGTGTGTCAACGACTGCATTCCATTTCACTGTTTCGTTAGTTGGCCTCGTCCCAAACTATGTTGACATGCGACATATGTTAGGGAATATTTGACAAAGGACGCAGGGGTTAGATCTGCGCGATCCATAAGAGTTAGTGATCCCAAGTGAAAGGAAAAAGAACATAAACAAGAAAAAGGCGTCTTACTCGTCGTTATACATATTTTCTTCTTCCTCAAAATAACCAGTTCAAGGCCACTCGGAGTTTTCCTCGCTCTGAATTGTCACATATTTAGTTGAATTTTGGCTTGCAGCGGATACATGGCTCCCGAGTACGCAGCACGCGGAAAATTTTCGGTAAAGTCAGACGTCTTTAGTTTCGGGGTCTTGGTCCTCGAAATCGTTAGAGGACGAAGAAACCTAGTTCATGTTTCTGGAGAAGATGCAGAGATGTTGATAGGCCAAGTGAGGAAACTAGAAGTAACAAATTTTTGAAATTCGTGAATTTACGAACCCTTTCATCCTATTAATGCTTGAACATGGGATGTCACAGGCTTGGAAGAATTGGAGAGAAGGGAACATATCGGACATTGTGGATCCCGCGGTCTCATCTGGTTGTAGCGCAAGCATCCTGAGATGCATTCACATCGGTCTGCTATGTGTACAAGAAAATGCTGCAAACAGACCAGAGATGACTTCTGTGGTTCACTGGCTCAATCATCATTCCATCACTCTTCCAGTGCCGACACAACCAGCATTCTTCACAAGCACGAGCTCCGGCTACAACATCCCTTCCGTGTGCGATAGAAACTCAAGAAAAATCGATGCCGACTTCTCCCAAAACAACGCAGCCACATCCTCGATCAACGGGGCTTCCACGTCCGAGCTATATCCGAGGTAGACAATATATGTATGTCTATGTCACGAAACGTCGTCTGCTGTATTTCGCGAGAATGATTAATAATGCACCACCGAAAGCATCTTTCTGGCCTTTCATGCGAATGCAAGTTCTTCCGGTCTCTCATTTGTTTTTCTAGATGTTTTCCTATAATCGAAAATCGGGTACTAAGAAATATTTGATTCACGCGGAAAATATAAAAAATAAAAAGTGTTAAATTAAGATAAACATAATACCTCTTACATTAATAAATTATAAATATTTCGTAAGCAAATTTAATTTTAAAATTTCACATCCTTGAATTAATAATACCTACCATTCTAGATGTATCAAACTTATATCAAATTAATATTAATAAAAAAGTTTTTCCTTCAAAGCAACCTAATATTTCTTTTTAGGTTATTTGGCCATAGTATTTATCTGCCATTACTTTTTGTAACATTTTATTCTACAATTAAATTGATAATATTTTCCTAAATTAAACCTATTTTATACTCATAATCTTAAATGATGTATTTATACCTCATTTTAAACCAATGAATTTTTCTTTTCTTTTTTTAATCTATACTTACTTTCATTTAGCATTTAAAAAGAAATTTTAAAAAAATTCATAATACCAAAAAAAATAATAATTTTTGAACTTTTTTTTAATAAATATTGTAAGAAAAATTAATCGATTTATTTAGTTTTATAAATGCTTAATTAGTATGAAACTCATTTTGTTCAGTCATGCGTGGTTTGTTGTCCTTTTAGTTGGGCCGACTCACCATCACGTCAACTTCGGCCCAAATATAAAAAGGCGGTGATTCTTCCCGCTCGTCGACCGGAGGCGCTACCACCGCAACCATGGAGGAGGCCGGCGATCCTCCGCGTTCTGCTTCTCGCAGTACAAGCTCCAGCAAACGAAAGCGTCCGTCCGATGCTGCGGCGGAAGACGACCACATCAGCACCCTTCCGGATTCCATAATTTTACACGTGCTCTCCTTCCTCGACATCGAGGACGTCGTCAAGACCAGCGCCCTCTCCAAGCGCTGGTACTCCCTCTGGACCCAAACCTCGGCCGTCTCCGTCGATTTTCGGATCAGGACTTGCGTGGTGAAGGATCAGTTCGACTTTGTTGAACTGTTCTTGCTCATGTGCACGTCCCCGACTATTCGCAAGCTCCACCTCCTCGACCTGAACTACTATGACGGCTTGAAGGGGATAGTCGACCGCTGGATTAGGTTTGCCGTTGGCCGCCGCGTGGAGGACTTGTGCATCGGACTTGAGGATGGCGTTGTCGTTGACACCTACGTCTTGCCGAGGGCACTGCTACTGTGCGAATCCCTGATGAGGCTTCGGTTGGAGTGGTGTGGGTTTCCATCCTTTACTAATGGTAATTTGGGGATGGTAAGTTGGAGTTCCCTGAAGGTGTTGAGTGTTCACCGCACCAAGTTGGTGGATGAAGTGATTAATGGGGTTTTGGAGGGGTCTCCCCTGTTGGAATCCCTGACATTAGAAGCTTGTTATGGTATGAATTGTATCAGGATCTTCTCGACGGTGATGAGGGAGTTGGTTATCCGTAGGTACTGTTATCCATACGATGAGTATATAGATGAGGAGGATGAGAACCGTCGTCACAAAAACTTCTGCTTGGAAATCTTTGTCCCTAACTTGAGGTCAATGAGGCTGCTGGGCCGGTGGGAGGGAAAGGAAGTTGTTGTGGTGAAGCAAGTATCATCTCTGGTTGACATTGAGTTGAATTTCAGTTTGGAAATCGATGAAACTAATTCGGATATAATCTATGGCACCATGAAGGGAATTCTTAGTAAACTGCGCTTTGTTGATAAAGTCGTGATTGGGAACCAGATTCTAATGGTACGGTACAGTGTGAGATCCATCTCAGTTTACTGCGTTGGTGTGCTTATGCTGGGCCCATCATTTTTCGAGTTCAGATTTGGCTCATGGTTAGGTATTAGCTGCTAGGAACCATCTTTTTTATGCATGCTTATGTTAATTTTATAGGTTTTATTACAGGAATTGCAATTAAAAGTTTAAATGCTTAAATGATCTCACCCCATTCATTTCTTTGCCTTGTGTCGTATGAGTTAATTTTAGCAGTCTTCTTCTGCTAATTTCATACAAATGAACGAGAAATGTTTACATAATCTCATCTCCTGACATTTTCTTTGCCTTGCATCATAACATCTGTACATATGCTGTATTTGATGGCTGTCCTAACAATGGGGAGAATATCGTTGTTCTTTGTCTGGTGCACTTCCAGGATCTCCATAATTACAAGGGGAATGGGGATGCCTCTTTGGAACTGAAATGTCGACACCTGACTATCATGACTTTAGCCGACAAGTATTCTCTTGGACAAATAGCAGAAGTGTTGGAGTGTGCTCCGAATGTAGAAACATTGGTAGTATATTTCACTCCCGAAATACACTCCAAGGTATGTTTCTTGTATTATTACTCACTGAGGATGTCCGGTTTGTTTTGTTACTTGGAAGTGATGCTCAAGAAAGAATAATGCTGTACATTTTATTTATCTTTTGGTGCTCTTGCTTTTATCCTTTTGCTTATTTGTTTGTCATGTTTTCAAAATGTTAGCTAAGATACAACTTTTGCGATTACGCAACCCGTAAACAAATAGTGGGAGAAACTAAGGATAACTTGGGCCACGGAGTACCTTAATGGTAACTAAATCTTGTCTTGTAATGGATGGAAGAGATTCGAAGAAACCATGTTGTTTGGCGGCCTATGTTCTCCCAATTGTTCGTCTCCTAGGCTTTTGGCATTCCCCAAGTCGGGGGAATGCGAGTTTATTTAGTTCTTACCTCGCTTTTCTGTTTGCAGGCGATTCCTCTTAATAAGGATCCAATCTGTAACAAATTTGAATCCTGGAATAGATTGACCGGCCGTATCAGGAACATTGAGATAATAGTATTCCCAGCCCATTATGCTCCTAAACCAATGTATTGGCTATCCCGCTTACCAAAAAAAAAATTAAAAATGTATTGGCTATCCCTGATAAAATTTCTTCTCCGAGATGCACAAGTGTTGGAGAAGATGGTCATCAATTTCAATGCTAAAGGGTCAAGGAGGCATCCTGGCCTATCCCTAAAAGAAGCCGACGACGCACAGAAGGTGGTCAAACTTGCAGCAAGTATTCTAGGCTACCCGAGAGGATCAAAAGCTGCGAAAGTCATATTCAATTATCCTTTTAAATGAGGCAGTTCCTGGAGCTTGTTTGTGTTTTTGGTACAGTTTCAGCCCTTCTTTTTGCCAAGGTTTGTACAGCCTTCCTCTGTGTGATACTCTTACTAAGTGTGTGCATATGTGCCCCAAGGTTTGAATATTAAACATCTGTATTCGTTGGGGCCGAAGGTTTTTTGCTGCTAAATGTACGTCCTATGTCGTTCGTATCTCGGTTGCTTTAGAACTGTTACTGCTATAACAAGCTTGTTTTGAGTGTAGCAGAACCTTCTCGGTTATATATGGCACGATGAAGAAAATTCTCCTTAAACTAAGCGTTGTTGATAAATTCGTGATTGGGAACGAGATTCTCTAATGGTACTGCACGAGATCAATCTCACTTTACCTTCAGCTCTTCTCCTATTTTATTTTGTCGGGTGCTTATGCTTTAATCATCATTTCTTGAATTCAGATTTGGCTCGGGGTTAAGTATTAGCTGCTACAAGAAAAACCATCCCTAGCTCACAAAACCTATCGATATCACAGCTCAAGGTTTATCCTCCGCGATGTCGAATAAGGAAGTTGATGTCTTCATATCTCGAACTGAAGGCGGTGATGGTTCTGCGTTTCGTTTCGATCCTTTATGTCTAATGTTCCTCATATTCAATGATCTCGCAAGTCCTTCTTCCGTATAATTTTGCAAACGTATACGGTTGGATTCACTCGACGAAACAACCCGATCTGCGAAAAACGTACGGAAGAGAGGCGGGAATAAATGGGCCGTTTGCCGTCCGCTCAACAGGGCCTTTAGTGGGCCGGGCCCATTCAACAGTTATCATTCTGGGCCGACATTGAGGCCCATTTGATAAAGCATTTGTGGATGAACAGTTAGTTGTAGTTGGAGATAAGAGATGCTAAGTTTATGACAACTTCGTTGACGTTGATTGATTGATCATTAGGACAAGAAAAAAAAAACCTCTTCATAGTCAACAAACTATTTCCCATATAAAAATACGTATTGGGTTTAGCTTCTACTTATTATGTATGCATTTTAACATGAAGATAGTGTGCCTTACATAAAGATAGTAAAAAATGGGACCAAGTCCTCCTCCAAACAAAAATAGAACACCAAAATGGACCATCCTCCATTCTTGACCACTAAATTCATCCCACATGAAAAAAAGGAATTCTGGGTAGGCGTGCTTAGGGTTTAGTTAGGTATTCTACAATTATGATCTTTATTGAAAATCAAAGTCAACTCTAGTATGGGAGAGGGGTGTGTGTGTGTGTGTGTCACCCTTTGAATATTTTTATTTCTTTCTCATTTGTTATTTCAATAGGAACAAATTGGCAATTTACGGGTGAGATTTTGAAATAATCTAAAGCTAATAATTAAACAAATTTAATAAAAAAATAACATATAAAAAGGGGGGGGGTGTGTTTAGGCTTAGTATTTGATTGAATCTGTTGTCACGTGTGTGAATGTGTGACGATCCAAGATTTGGGTCGGTCCTTTTTTGTCATTATATTATTATTATTATTATTATTATTATTATTATTATTATTAATTGTAAATGAGAGTCATTTGCATCCACCCACCATTGCCATCCAAATCACATTTATTAAGGCGGGCACACGCAGAATGTCGGAATCAAATCACGTGCATAACAACGTGAAACTCGACTACCCAAATTATAAAAAACAATCACAAGAAAATTATTCCATGTATCTTTTTTTAGTTTGAATAAAAATTTACAAAATATGTTCCTACGTTAACTGTCTAGAAGCTTAAACGATTAGATCAAAACGTGACATTCTATATATTTTATTTCCAATCATAATTAGTGAATTATGTTAAAAAAAATATAATTTATAACACAATTATCGAATTGTGTGAAATAATAGTACGCAAAATATTTTAAAAAATAATTCGATTAAATTTAATTTTTTTAACTGCTTTTAAAAGTTTAATGTTACTAACGCGAAGATTATTTAAAAGAATTTAAAAAACTAAAGCTAAACTTAGAAAATCGATTTCTTGACATTAAAATATTAAGCGAAACTGGGCGTACCTTTGTTGACCGACCCTCCCCGACTTTCTCTGCAAAGTGCCGATCATCTTCCCTCCCCCCCCCCCCCCCCCCCCCCCCCCCCCCTCTCTGTCTCTCTCTCTCTCTCACACACACAAAACACACAGTCTTCTCACACACACACTATAACAAACAACGACAACCACCATCACCATCCCATCACTATTTTTGTGTGTCCTTCCGACTAAACAGGAGGGCAGACACCTTAAACACCTCCTGACTCTCCCCCCCCACCCCCATCTTCTTCTCCTTCTTCCCATTCCTCTTCTTCCTCTTCCTCTTCCTCCAATGGCGGATCTCAGGCCAAAGTTCCTGCAAGTCTACTCCGTCCTCAAGAAGGAGCTCCTCGAAGACCCCTCCTTCGAGTTCACCGATGATTCCCGTCAGTGGGTCGAGCGCGTAAGTTCGCCCCCACCCTCCCCTCCTCCCACCACGATTCTTTCCTTTTTCGGGTGATTGTGATTGATAACGCGAAATAAGATGTGAAATTTTTGTTGCCCGAGTGAGTGGATTTTGGTTTCTGTTTGATTCTACGTCGTGGGTGGGAGTGAATCGAGCATAGGTTGTGGATCTGGCTTTACGTTCGATGAAATGCTGCTGCCCTGGACATTGCTTTTTTGGTGTTTGATGTTCAAGTGTTGTGGCTGGGTTTCTTGGGAGATTTGTCTCGTAAGCATAGCTCCGAGGCAGTCTGCGAGAAATCTTAATCCGGATCCACATTTTGCCTGTTCTCCCGTGTTTTTCGTGGCTTCATCTCCGTGGAATTGGTAGCTTTGTCCCTGCTGATATACTGTTCAATTCTTCATGTAGCGGCGATTGCTGTCTGAACATGCTTGGATTTGAATCTGCTGCTTGTTTGACCTTATTTTGTATTAGCGTTGAAGCCCTCGGTTTATGCTTCCCCGTCTGATTCTTCTCCTCTCGTTCGTATGAGTTTGGTTTCTATCTTTTCTAATATGTCTCATTCTTCTCTGCAGATGCTCGACTACAATGTTCCCGGAGGTTAGTCTCTTCTTAACTTCAATCAGAGACTTCATCTGTTGATTGGATGCAGTAGATGTCGCTGTTGGCGATATAATTATGCTCTCGGACAGAACTTTTGTTGGATTACCTTGTGGTTGGTGATATTCTAACTCGTGTTGTTTTGACTGTGCAGGAAAATTGAACCGGGGTCTTTCTGTCATCGACAGCTACAAATATTTGATAGAGGGAAGGGAACTTACCGAGGAGGAGATTTTCCTCGCGAGTGCCCTTGGCTGGTGTATTGAATGGGTAAACTTTTTCTGGTTTCTTTATCAGGAATATGTGCTTGTTTCAATGGCTGCATCCTTGGATAAACAATTCCTTGTGTTGAATGAAGAGAATTGTTATTGCAGCTTCAAGCATACTTCCTTGTTCTCGATGACATTATGGACAGCTCTCATACACGACGTGGTCAGCCTTGCTGGTTCAGATTACCAAAGGTCTTTCCCTGCGACCCTCCTGCTTCATCATCTTTGTAGAACCTGCCATGAGGAATAGCTTACGAGCTTCGCCTAATCTTTGTTGTGTTAGATTGGGATGATTGCCATAAATGACGGGGTGGTGTTGCGCAATCACATTCCCCGGATTCTTAGAAATCATTTCCGAGGAAAGCCTTACTACGTTGATCTTCTAGATCTGTTTAATGAGGTACTTGAGATTTAGACTTGCTTGTTGACCTTATATTATTATCTTCTACGGTCCTTCAGTGTAACTTTAAATTTTCATCGACAGGTGGAATTTCAGACTGCATCAGGCCAAATGATAGACCTGATAACCACTCTTGAAGGAGAGAAAGATTTATCAAAATACACCTTATCACTGTGAGTGACGTTACTTGGCGGTTAGAATGTTTTCTTGTTCCAGACTAATAGTTGTTGAAATGCTTTTCTAAGGCAATATAGGTTTTTACAACAATGGCACCAAAATAAAATGGTTTTCCCTGGAAAGTTACTGGGGCTGAAAAACTACCTGCGTATGGAGATTTATGAAGTTTTATTTTTTTTCCTGCAGTCATCGCCGCATTGTACAATACAAGACCGCCTATTACTCATTTTATCTCCCCGTAAGTACTAGTTGATCTATTTTCCTGCCAATCAGCCATTTTTTCTTTTAACCTGTCCAGACGAAAGGAAGGCTAACAATGATGTGTGAATCAGGTTGCATGTGCATTGCTGATGTCTGGTGAAAACTTGGAGAAGCATGTCGATGTCCAAAACATACTCGTTGAGATGGGAACTTACTTTCAAGTTCAGGTATGCTCCTCTCTTCAGAAATTATTTTACAAAAGTTGCGACGTGTTACTTGAAAGCAAAATAATGATCGAACAAAGATTACTTGGATTGCTTTTACAGGATGATTATTTGGATTGCTTTGGTGATCCTGAGACTATCGGAAAGGTTAGCCTACTAACAATGCAGAATCGGTTCTCTGAGAATATAACTGCTGATCTTATGACTCGTGTAGTAACCAGCACTTTTACTTCCCTTCCGGTGCTTACAGATAGGGACAGATATTGAAGATTTTAAGTGCTCGTGGTTGGTCGTGAAGGCGCTGGAAATTTGCAACGAGGATCAGAAGAAAATTCTTAACGTAAAATTCACAAATTCAACTACGGTATTTTTCTCATAATGCTTTTACTATAAACGACTGATTTGATCTTAATATCAGGAAAATTACGGTAAGCCTGACCCAGAAAACGTTGCGAAGGTGAAAGCCCTTTACAACGAGCTTAACCTTCAGGTACACATCGAGTCTTTAGCCGGCCTCAGGGTGCCACTACGAAAGTCTTCTTCCTCTATTTACCAAAAATGCAGTTGCATAGTGAAAAAAAAAATTGCGGTCTTACGGTTCAAACCCATCAAACGTAAGCTCACGATTGCTATTGGCTTGGCTTGATCCATGAATTTTCGACAGGGTGTTTTCACCGAGTACGAGAGCCAGAGCTATGAGAAGCTGATAACAGCCATCGAAGCTCATCCCAGCAAATCAGTGCAAGCAGTGCTGAAGTCATTCTTGGGTAAAATCTACAAGAGGCAGAAGTGAGGGTCTCCATCGGCCATTCGAGGAACAGCGAGATCAGATCACAGACCGCAACTTTTGCGAACTGGGTTTCTACACCGAGCTTCCCTTCCAACTAGTGTGTCCCTTTCTGTACTTTGTAACCTTATGTTGTGTCATTTTGTACCCTTATTCCAATTGTTGTTGGAACCTTTCCTGACAACTTCCATTTTCTAATGCAATGTTAAACTCCCTTTTTCTGGGCTGTCGAATGATGTTCCTTTCACAAACCAAAATTCCAGTAACAGAACAAAGATTCAAACCCAGTTTTGCTTCAGCTGCTTGAGTTGCATTGCATTCTGGGTCACTAGAATTAATATTTCTTCTATATATCTTTGTCGATTATAACTCAATACATAACATGATTACTTGCATGCATACATGGCTTTGAACCTAAAATCGACCAGAATGACCCGAAAATGAGTACTGACGAGCGAGTTATGAGGAAAAGAACCGGCATTACATTACAATGCATTTTATTACATTTCATCGTTTCGGTTACTGGCCTGTCCTGAACTTACGTTGTCGGGCCCGGAGGGTGAAGGGAAGGGAAAGAAGGGAAATGAATTTTGTGATATGTGTCCTCGAAGAGTGCTTACGTCTTTTATATGAATGAATTTGAACAACTATTATCTTCTAAGCGAATGATAAGGTCCGGACGATATTCAAAATCAGGCGAACAATGTAATTGAGTTGTGTTCTCAACTAAGTCATGATTGGAACATAGTATTTTTGGGCAAATGATGGAGTTCGAGCAATATTCCACGTCCAATCGATGTTAACGGGCCGTGGTCTTAATCAAGCGACATGTTACTTTCTGACTAAATTACGGAGTCCTAACGAAACTTGATATCTAACGAGTGATGACAACGAATCTTAATCAAACGATGACCATACTATTTTCTGGGTGAACGATGGAGTCGAACGAGCATCCAATTAATGATAACAAAGATTATGGTATTAATTAAGTCATGATCTAAATTTACTGTAATTTCCGGACCAATGATGAAGTTCGGGAGATACGTCGAGCAAATGGCAATAATAGATTGAATCAGGGTATTTCTTGATATGTCCATCGGACTCGATGGGCCCATTTTTTTACGTTTCTCAAGATTTTTTCAGACAAACACCATCATCTTGTCGGTTTTTCCATCCATTTCGTGAATGTATAAGGGTTGGATTCGCCAAAAGTTTTCATCTTTCGGGAATTTGCTCCGTGCCCAGATTCTACGAATCCTCCGGTTGTTTTTCTTGTCCCTGAAAATTCTGGGTATTGCTGCAGTGTTGGCGTCACCACTCCGTGCGCCAGGGTTGTCTTTCGTGATTCCGTCCGGCGAGATTGGACGTCCCTTTCGAGCTCATTAGCCGGGATCACCGTTTCTTTTCTTACGTTTCAACCTTAATCCTCCTGTCGAGGGACAGGTTCATCCCCGGATAGCAGTTTGTGCGGCATACGCCGAAAGTTCGTCATCTAGGGTGGTTGAGGGAAGCATAGTTTTTGGACAAGATGAAGTTGTATGTTTGCGTGATTGAGGCGAGAAACATACTGGCAATGAATCCCAATGGGCTGAGAGATCCATACGCTACGCTGCGACTTGGGAGGTATAGGTTCAGGACAAAGGTGGTGAAGAAGAGCTTGAACCCGGTTTGGAGAGAAGAATTTAGCTTTAGGGTAGATGATTTGAAGGATGATCTCGTGATCACGATCCGGGATGTAGATAAGTACTTCAACAATGATTTCGTGGGTTATGTCAAGATACCTGTTTTTCGTGTTTTTGATGCGGACAATGGTTCTCTTGGCACCGCCTGGTACGCCTTGCGGCCCAAGAATAAGAAGTCCAAGGACAAGGACTGTGGTAAGTCTTCTTCTCTAGAATCTGGAAAGTGCGTCGCTGGTTCGAATTTGGAATTGCCTTTAGCCGTCTATGTTAAGATGCGTCAATTAGACACTTGATTACTGAGTGGATCACTGGAGAATTCAAATGCCAATGTCAAAGATATTTGATTAAAAAAGCGTAATGGATGGAAATTGTGGTGCTTTGCTGCAACTACACTGAGGAATTTATCTTCATTAATGTCAGGTGAAATTCTATTGGCTATTTACTTTGCACAAAGCGGTGCATTCTCCGAAAGTACTGGGAGTGGAGAATATATGAGCCTCAAGCATTGTGATCCCTCGGTTGAATCGAACTTAGCCTCTTTCAGTGACATGTCCACAATGCCTTCTCCTATAAGGCTGGAAGAAATTGCACCCTTGAAGGAAGAAAAATCGAGTTCCCGGAAGACGTTTGCAGGTCGTTTTGCTAAGATCTTTAGCAGGAATACTGACGGGGCTTCAACCACCTCAAGCAGGAGCATCGACTCAACTGAACTCCATGAAGAAGCTTCTGTTCTTGAATCTGATCCAGTCCAATCAGAGGACCAATTTTCCCCGCCTGATTTTGATGAAGTCATGAAAATTATGGAGTCCCGTGAGCAAGGGGATGAAATTCCGGATAACTTGAGTGGCGGAGTACTTCTGGATCAACTATATCAGATATCGCCATCTGACCTAAACATGATGCTCTTTAAACCCGATTCGAACTTTCCTAGGCAGTTAGCTGAAGTGCAAGGAACAACAGAACTGCAACTAGGGTCCTGGAACTTTGACAATGAAGGACAGAGCCTGAAAAGAGTGGTAACTTACATTAAGGGAGCTACAAAATTGATTAAAGCCGTGAAAAGTACTGAGGATCAGGTCTACTTGAAAGCAGATGGGAACGTTTATGCAGTCTTGGCTAGTGTCAGCATTCCGGATGTAATGTATGGAAGTACGTTCAGGACAGAGTTGCTTTACTGTATTATGCCAGGGCTAGAGTTACCATCCGGGGAGCCGTCCTCTCGACTGGTAATTTCCTGGAGGATGAATTTCCTGCAAAGTACTATGATGAAAGGGATGATAGAAAGTGGAGCCAGGCAGGGACTGAGGGACAGCTTCGAGCTTTTTGCTAACTTTCTGAGTCAGAACGTTAAGACTGTGGATCCCAAGGACATTGGTTCCGACAAGGAACAGTTGTTGGCTTCATTACAGCCAGAACCGCTGTCAGATTGGAGGCTAGCTGTGCAGTACTTTGCAAATTTCACTATGTTGTCCACTATTTTAATCGGCCTGTATGTTGCTGTCCACATATGGCTTGTGTTACCGAGCACGATTCAGGGTTTGGAACTTGTTAGATTGGACCTTCCCGATTCAATTGGAGAAGTCATTGTGGGTGGCATATTAGCACTCCTCGGCAAGCGATCATTGGGCCTAATCTCACGGTTCATCCAGGCCAGAAGTCATAAAGGTAAGGCTCTGCGATCGTTCATTTTTAATCACCATTGTCATGAAAGATGGATGTGTACCAGTATGCATCATTTACTACTGCTTGCTTATAAGTGTCCTGATGACAAGTCTTCCATTTATGCTCGAATAATAACTGTCGAATCATTATCATGAATTTACCTAATGTCTTTCTTCCATTCATATTGCAGATAGTGATCATGGAGTAAGGGCTCAAGGCGATGGGTGGTTGCTAACAGTTGCCTTAATTGAAGGAACAAACTTAGCTGCTGTTGATTCAAGTGGCTTCTCAGATCCATATGTGGTCTTTACCTGCAATGGAAAGACAAGAACAAGCTCAATCAAGTTTCACAACTCTGACCCTCTGTGGAATGGTGAATTTTCCTGTCCCTTGGCTTCGTCCTGGTTCTCCGATGGAGCTTCTAGTTTGATCTTTTTGACTTGGGAAAGTTGTCTCTTTTTATCTTTTCCTGAAGTGAATCGTTAATGTGTTAAATCATATTCTGGATCTTTCAGAGATATTAGAATTCGATGCAATGGAAGATCCTCCTTCGGTGCTTGACGTTGATGTTTTTTATTTCAACGGATCTTTTGCTGAAGCTACATCGCTTGGACATGCTGAGATTAACTTTGTGAGAACGAACATTGCCGATCTTGCGGATTTCTGGGTCCCTCTTTGTGGGAAGTTAGCTCAGGCCTTCCAGTCCAAGCTGCACTTGAGGATCTTCCTAAAAAACACAAGAGGTAAAAATGTTGATAGAGATTACCTCAGCAAGATGGAGAAGGAAGTAGGGAAAAAGGTAAGCCCGCTTCTTTCTTCTGGTGTTTCTGCCGCTTCTGTGATTACTGTCGACTGATGGTTGATAAAAATCGTAGATAAACGTGAGGTCTCCCCAAACAAATTCCGCCTTCCAGAAGCTCTTTGGTCTGCCGCCAGAGGAGTTTCTTATTGATGATTTTTCCTGTCACCTGAAACGCAGGTTGCTTCTTCAGGTGTGTGCTCGCAGTTACCACGTTTTGCAGGTCCCCATAAGTCGTGCTTGATTGTTTTGGTTGCCGATTTGTAGGGACGTCTTTTTCTTTCTGCGAGGATAATTGGCTTTTATGCTAATCTATTCGGTCAGAAGACGAAGTTCTTTTTCCTCTGGGAGGACATAGAAGATATTCAAGTTATATCTCCGAGTCTTTCTTCGATGGGTCGGCCGGTTATTAGCATGACCCTTAAGCAGGGCAGAGGGATGGATGCAAGGCATGGCGCTAAGACCCAAGACGAGGAAGGCAGGCTAAAGTTTCAGTTCCAATCATTTTTATCTTTCAATGTCACCCACAGGTAAGGCAAAAAACGGCAAGAGTTTTCACAACGATGTTCCTCGATTTCCGTATTTCGTTTCGTGGTTGTGCAATATCATATCAGCCTATTAGGTTAAAGCATATTAAATGTCAGATTAGCACGGACGGTGTGCTTGGATGCACCGGGTTGCTGAAAAATGTCACGGACGGTGTGCTAGGATGCACGGGTTGCTGAAACATGTAGCTTCATAACCTTAACGTGTTTGTTCTCGGCAGGATGATCATGGCTCTTTGGAAGGCCAGATCTTTGAGTTCGGAACAGAAGGTAAACACAGTCGAAGAAGAATCTGAATGCAAGAGTCTTGTTACCGAAGAGGACGGATCCTTCTTGGGTCTTGAGGATGTCAGTTTGTCCGAGCTCCATTCATCCGTTCTTGGTGTTCCAGTGAGTAGTCTTTTGCCAACTTCTAAGTCAGGCGCTCCTTCTCCTTAATTTCTCCGAGCAGAAGTCAGGTAAAATCTTTCTGCTTTATTCCCATAGATGAGCTTCTTCATGGAAGTTTTCGGGGGCGAAGATATGGAGCGCAGGATCATGGAGAAGGCCGGTTGCCTCAATTACTCGTGTACACCATGGGAGTCCGAGAAGCCCGATGTCTTCGAGAGGCAAGTATATTTCAGATTCGATAAACGTGTTTCTCATTACAGTGGAGACGTCACGAGTAGTCAGCAGAAGTCCAATCCCTCGGAGAACACCTGGCTGCTCGAAGAAGTCATGACTCTTCATGGAATTCCAGTCGGCGACTACTTCAACGTATGCTCCTCTTTCTCGCCACATTCGATACGGATTCCGCTATAACGTTTGCGTGTTTCATCTCATTTTTGTAGCTTCACCTGAGATACCAAATCGAGGATGTGCCGTTGCAGTCCAGGCGATGCAATGTGAGAATGTTTTTCGGCATCACGTGGCTGAAAAGCTCGAAGCACCAAAAGAGGATCTCAAGAAACTTGCTCTCGCACCTACAAGATCGCGTAAAGGTGATGCTGGCTGCAGTCGAGAAGGAGTACGCTTCGAGACATGAGAATTAGCGAAGGTGTCCAAAAGTTGTGTTTAGGACTTTGGAAGAAGCCTTTTTGTGCCAGCAGAATGGCGAAAAGAGGAGCCTGCTGACCAAACCGCCGGGGACCTCCTCGGCAACAGAACGATGACATTAGTTGGCTGACGGGATCCGGGAAACGGTAGCATTCAAGTCAGGCACATGCTCTGTGCTCGAAATCTCGGGAGTCCTCGGCAATACAAAATGTCTTCCGTGAAGGCCATCCCGAGGTCAGTTCGGGCTTCGATACTGCCGTCAACGTATTCCGTTATCGGAATTCACAGGCACGTACGTATTTACGCGACTCGAATCGAATTAGTTACGAAATATTTAAATACAAAGAAATTGAGGAATTTTGACGATAAATCCTGAAATCTCCCTCAACCGTTGGATTTATATACACTCATTTTTGCAAAGGCCACTTTTACTCCGACGGCTGCGTCCGGCGACCGGCACCACCGCCGCTCCCTAACCCTAACCCTAGAGCGATTCTTTGCGTCACGAGGCTTTACCCTCTTGCTTGGCTATCGCTGGATCGATCAGCCTTCGACCGATTTAGTGCCGGGATCGTCATTTCCTGTGTTTATACTCCTGTGTGCTGGAGCATAGTCGATTGAACCTGGGATTCGACGGGTATTGAGCGTAGTTTCAGGCGTGTCATGTCAGTTGCGGTGTTTCTGTTGCGGCTGTAGGATGGATTTGGTAGGGCCTGGTTTGGTTAGGCACCGATAGTTGATTTAGGAGCTTGAAGCGTTGGAAGGAGAAAGGGATGTACGGGCGGCTGGCCTCGATAGGTTTAAGAAGGCGCAGTCCCTGGAACCATTCTCGGTTTCCGCAGGTTCTGGTGTTACGACCACTGCCCAAGCCATCCCGAAATCGACAAATCATGCCCCCAATCATTATGTACAATCGCAAAACCATGACAAGCAAGAGCAGCGCCTGAATCAGATCCCTGAGCCGCAGAAATCTGGGTCTGTTGTGCCGGAGGCTGCCCTGCTTGTTGGGCAAACATCAATCACTCAAGTGGGCGGAGGGCAGTCAACTTGGCACCCGCCTGATTGGGCAATTGAGCCTAGGCCCGGAGTGTACTTTCTGGAGGTATTGAAGGATGGTGAAGTCCTCGATAAGATTTACTTGGACAAGAGGAGACAGATATTCGGAAGGCAGTTGCAGACTTGCGACTTCGTGTTGGACCATCAGTCTGTTTCACGGCAGCATGCTGCTGTTGTTCCTCACAAAAACGGAAGGTTGGACATCTTTTCTCATGCTTCTGTATTGCTTTAACTTTTATTCTGTGCGACTGATGCTATAATGAATGAGGATCTAATTCTTGACGATGCTTCCTCAATGTTTAGAAGCATCTGTTCAACATTGGGATGTGTTCTGCCGTTTATTGTGATTTGTTGCATGATCCTGACTGTCCACCACTAGTGTTAAAGGGAACACTGTGAATCGTCTGTGTTATTTTTAGCATTTCAGTTCAGAATAGCTGACAGTTTGGAGCTTTTTGCTTTTTGCTTCTTCAACCCCAGTATTAGAAGAAATGACTTAACTAGTGATAGTCCTGTCATCTATTCCTGCCATAGAGGAGACTAAGTGATATATCTCTTACTCAACTTCTGTCCTGGTGTCTTGTTTATACCTGCTATGAGCATAGAATATCTAATTTTTTTTTCCTTTGTTATATTACCCGTCGCAGAAGGCTTATCATCTTGTCTCTTTTAAAGTTCTTGGATTGGTATATCCTGTTCATGTCACTATTAACATTGTGGGTGCTCTAGTTAGATGCGTTCGTTCTGATGTCAGGCTTTATTACCTATTATTTTCTTCAACAGTTAAAAATGAAGATGTATTTGTTCAAATCAAGCATGTTTGAGCCTTATTTATGAGACATTGCTCGTTTTTACAGCATTTACGTAATTGATCTGGGATCTGCGCACGGGACATTTGTAGCAAATGAGAGGTTAACAAGAGACAGTCCTGTTGAACTCGAAGTGGGGCAATCATTGAAATTTGCGGCCTCAACTAGGACTTGCATATTGAGGAAGAACAATGCGGCCCTTTTTCCGCCAGCCCCACTGGCCGCAGAGATTAATTTACCTCCACCTCCAGATCCTTCTGACGAAGAAGCTGTTTTGGCATACAATACCCTTGTGAATCGATATGGACTTGGGAACTCTAGTATGGAGGTTGGATCAACAGATAGAACCGAGAGGCCTCAATCTGATAGAGCCATCAAGAAGGCCAGGAAAATGCGGGTGACATTTAGGGATCAAGCGGGTGGAGAGCTAGTGGAGGTCGTTGGGATATCGGACGGCGCAGATGTGGATACCGAACCCGGTCCAATTGGTGTGAAAGAGGGAAGTCTTGTTGGGAAGTACGAGTCCCTCGTACAAACGACAATCATACCGAAAGGCAAGGAACGCTCCTCAACCAAGGAAGACAATTCCCAGAAAGGCGTAACAGAGAGGTTGCAACAGGCTCTGAACAAAGTCAAAAAACCTCCGAAACTAGGGATATACGATGATCTCTACGGTGAATCATTCTCTGGGAAAGTTGGCTCTGGTTGGGCAAACCCGTGTAATAACTCGGGCATCCATTTTCCTTCCCAGGATCTGCAGAAGAAACCAGCTGGGTCCTCAGATAACTCCAACCCTGTTGTTGAGGAAGAAAACGACGATGACTTATTCGGCGACTGATCTCAATAGTATCTTTCCCCTGCTAACTCGACTCGAGTCAATCAGAAGCCGTCTGAGGATGGACATTACATTCCGGAGAAAATCTCATGCCTGTTGTATGTTATGTTCGATATTGGTCGGTTCAAGTGTCTATTTACGAAACCTTGCCATCTACGCGTTGGCCGACCAAGAGCATATGTTTTTGCCGTCAAGGCGTCGGGGCTGCATCATGGTCCTGGTGAGGTGGGTGGACCTACCAACTGGTCGGCTCATGTTCATGACTAGGTCAGAATTTTTGCCAAAATTGCAGTCTATTGCCCTTCTATGTACTCTCAACTTGTACCTCTTAATCAATCAATCCCTTTGTCTGGACAATTTTATCTTGCCCCCCACTCCATGAATGTTGAGTACTACATCCTTTCAGACATCTTATCCCAGTAAAGTTGAACCTTATCCGAATCAAAATTACATCAAAAACATGGATGTTGTTTGCTGACTACGACATGTAACCGATGTTCTCGGCGCCTATAAGTCCATCTCCTACTGAGCACAGCTATGTCAGTCCGAATCGGACAACTTACCCGAGGAAGAGAACCACAGAAACAAACCTTAATCCTTAGGCAAATTAAAAGCAATGTCCTTTTCCTCAGCTGGGTTGTCATTGCCACGTCCCTGTTTTTCCTCTCCATTATTGGCTCCCTGAAAGGAAAAAGGTATGATTTTTCTTGGAACCCGCATGAACCTCGTGATTCCCTCGGTCTTACCCAGAAAAATCCATCTGTTTTGAGAGCGTGTTTGGATTTGGGTCGGTGTTGAAAATCCCGATTCAAGTTTCTTTCTTGCAGTCATGCTTGAATAAAGAATTGTAATTGTTGACGTGGGTTACAAATGTGTGGTTCATGGTATGTGGTTGACCGCATGGATTGGTGTTTAGATGTATGGTGGAATGACTTCTTGGTGTATTTTGGATATTGTGTCTCAGTATTTGGATTTGTTTCGAATGCCTAAAGTTTGTGGTTTTGGATGTTTCTTCTTCTTCTTCTTTTGTGTTTTTTTTATAGGCATGGAGTTTCTTGATGAGTGGGGAAGATCATGTTGAAGTGCCTGGAAGGATTTAAGCGCATCAGCTGTTGTGATTCTGATGGAAGACCTTGGGATCAGGGGTTGAGAAATCCATAAGCTCTTGCGAGGGAGCCTGTTTGTATGTCCAGTGATAGTTTTACTGCGCAGCGAAACAAATATTCTAAACTTTTATGTCCAAAAATAACAAAATCTCGTGTTACGTATAAATTTTATATAAATAATAACATAATCTTACATGAAAAATATATCTTGGGATTTTCGGCGAAACAAAACGTATTAGGAACAATAGATCGAGAGTCCCAAGTGTGACTCTTCTAGCGGTATCCACGCGCACACGATCATGAACCTCTCAACGATCCCAAAGTGCTTCGTAGATGAGATGTAAAATTACCCAATCCTTCCTATATATATATCTATGACTACTTGCGCCTTCTATGCACTGCTTTTTAAATTTCTTTATAATAAATATAATGAAGCATATTCTATGCACTGCTTTTTTGTCGAGGGTTTTTCTTGATGGTTAAGATATAATTATTATATTTAATAAACATCGAATTTATATCACAGGCTGAATAGTTGGCTGTCTGTAAACCTGATTTTAATAATAATAATAATTACTACGAATGTGTACACCTTTCTTTAGTGTCCGGGGGAGGGGATTTTATCAAAATTATCAAAATGTAAAAACACTTCTACTTTGGTGGAAAAATATTATCATCGTGGTTTTTATTTTCGTAATTTTGTAAATTAATAAAATTTACACCACTTTATGCACTTGATATTTAGAAGCAAACGGTTCGAAATAAAAGAAATAAGGAATGGCTTTCCCAAAATATTACAACAAAACAAAAAGGAAACTTGTTATACAATTCTTCTTCGTTGCCTACCTCCTTATTCCCCGGAATCATCTTCCAATTGAATTTTGCTGCTCTCTCCTTCGTACTCACTATAACTGCCCTCAAATGACCGCAACTTGTCACAGCCAGAAATCCTGAGGCGACACTCGTCGATCAAACGGGGCACATGGAGCAACGAGGAGCAAGTCCAGATATCCACCTTCTTCAATCTTTTCAAGCCCAACAATTCCTGAATTCCGCAAATGGAAGGGCACTGGAGAAACCTCAACTCCTCCAACAGCTCCAATTGTTCCAGTCCTGGGATCTCCACCAACGCTCTACACCCTTCGAACTTAAGCGACCTGAGCCCCCTCAATCTCCCTAGGTTTGACACCCGGAGGAGACGATTGGATTTATCAATAGACAACTTTGTAAGACTGGGTAACGAATTGAGCCCACCAAGCTTCAATTCTGTCATTGTAAAATATCTTATCTCCATATATGTATGCAGAGACGCCATGTCTGGAAAACTCCAACCGAGAGTCTTGAGCATGGAAAGGAAGCCCAACTCGAAAACTCCTGTAAATGTTATCATTCTTCCTGGGCGGAAGGGCAAGGATCCAAACTCAACTGCTTCCGAGAGTCCCAACGTCTTCCATGAAAATGCAAAGTATGTTAGGCTGGTAGGAAGTCCTCGAAGCTCCGAAGCATCTCACAACATATCAACGTGAGGGACTTAAGGCTCGTGAGTTGACTAAATGTTGCTGGCAGGAAGCGAATTTTGCTATGAGAAAGGTCCAATTCTTGTAAAGCCGATAGTCTACCGATTTCTTCCGGAATTCCTTCGTCAAGAGGGTTGTTACTAACGTCCAACACTAGTAAGTTCGTCAGATCACATATCGAGGTGGGTAATCTTTTGATCTTGTTAGGATTTAATTCAAGTATCCTCAAGGAATCCAACCTCCCAACTGATTCCGGTACTTCGTCAATCATGCAATACTGAACAATTAGCTCCTGCAAAGCTCTTGCAAAATAGAGCTCTTTCGGTAAACTCCTCAGAGACAGACACTTGTAGATTTTCAAATAAGCAAGACTCTCCAACTTACCCACCGAATGGTGGATTTCTTTCAACTTGAGGCAATCCTTAAAAACCATAATCTCCAATTTTAAGCAACAAGAGAGGTCGGTTGACGTAGTCATGGCGCTACTCTTGAACTCCAACACCCTTAAGTTAGGCATCATCTGTAAATGCATGCACCACAAATTATAATTGGAAGAAGAGCGCGTTACACATTTACCTACCAAACACATCACATATAGGAGGAGAGGATTTCATACCAGCATTTCACCACCCCTCCATCCACTCTTGATACCATCGATTATGAGAACAACTAAGCTTCTCATCTTGAAAAAGTTGGAATTCAACGTTTCAGTGGAACACCGCCAAGAAAGCCACATTAAACTCACCCGGAGATTTTCAAATTCTCCAATAAGTTCCGTAAGTGTTAGATCAAGAAACAACAAATTAGTTATTCCACCGAAGTTTTCATCAAATAATTTGAGTGCTTCATGGTGCTTCCCCAAGGTCACTGCTACGATTTTCTTTGACACCTTATAAACGAAAAAAGTAGTCCAGCATTCATAATTATATTATGCCAGATGAATAGTAATATTTCAATGTCAATGAAAAAATATTCTTAATATAATAGAATTATGAACCATTCCTACATCACAAACTGAAATTGACCAATTAAATAGCTCATTACCTGTTTTTGAAGCACTATCTTTAAGGCGTCCTCCGGATCCCAAAGTCTAGTACACCTTTCGGGTCTTCCACCGCCTTCCGACCGAATGATTTCTCTTCCCATGTCCCGAAGTTGATCGTGAATCCAGAATTCACCGTATGAATCAATCTTTATTAATGATTTGTTGATGAGTACCTTCACTCCAGTTTTTGGATACAAGTCGCGAGCTTCCTAGAGGTAATCCACATACCTCTGACCATCACGATCTTTCCAGAAATAATTATCATACCTCTGATTCATCGCTTCCGGAAAACACGCAATATCGAGGAAAATTTCCTTCTCCCTCCAGTCTAACCCATCGTAGCTTACCTTCAATTTCTTATAGACATCTTCTTGGGGAACGTTCTTCAGCTTTTCGAGCTCATACTTCCACGACTTTTTGCTCTGACAACCCAAGTGTCCTCCAATCACCTCTAAAGCCAAGGGAAGGTTACCTGTGGTCTTAACCACCTGTTTCGATAAAGAAAGATAATCTTCTGGAGGCTCATCGGTGCCAAAGGCATGCCTGCTGAAGAGCTGAAGGGCGTAGTTGTCAGCCATTTTATCCATTTCGTAAAAGTGAAGTAATTCGGAACCAGGACGAACAAATCGATTGCAAACACTATTATCCCTAGTCGTGATTATGACTCGACTGCCTGTTCCTAACGTGTCTTCTGGATTTTTCATCAGTAGTTTTTCCAGTTGAGAGTACGCATCCACATCATCGAGAACCAGAAGAATCCTCTTGCACTGAATCCATCGTATGATCTCACCGTCGTAGTTATAAGATCTAGCATTTTGGCCACCGAGAATGTCCTTCGATAACTTGTTCTGCAATTTCTCAATGCCTCCATGACCCTTGGACGTCTCACGCACATCGGAAACGAAACTGGAGCCTTCGAACCGGGAATGTAATTCATTGAATATGACGCGAGCTAGGGTCGTCTTCCCAATTCCCCCCATGCCATGAAGCACCACGAGTCTTACTCCCGAGGAGTCGTAGTCCAGCAGATTTAACATGTTGGAGACTTGACCATCTATACCAGTAAGATGTTCAGGCAAACTTTGATCTTTGATTCTCAGATTCACAGTAATATCCTGAACTATTATTCGGACGAATTTGCCTTCCCTGCACGACGACAATGAAAATATTTATTTCCAAAGAAAAAAAGAAATGATTCAAAAGAGAAAGTGAGAAAAATAACAAGGTTCTGGTGGTTACCCCTGGATGGCTTTGGAGTCCCATCCGCTGATCCCGCCGACCGTCTTAAGTGCTTGCTCCCATTTCTTCACGTCCTCCTCGCCGTGTCGACCCTTGTGTTTGTCGAGGGCTTTCCGATACAACTTCGTTCGCAGCTTTACGTCCTGCGGATCTACCTTATAGAAAATCGGCAGTATGATCTTCTTGCCGACGTTCGAGCCTCCGTGGAGATCCACCATCATGTCGAGCTCCCTGAGGCACCACGCGCTGGATGCGTAGTTCCTGGAGAAGACGACGACGTAAACCCTGGAACTGCGGATCGCTCGCTCGAGCTCTCCCCCAATTACTTCTCCGCGACGGATCTCCTCGTCGTCCTTGAAAACACGGAGACCGGCCCCATTCTTGCACTCGTAGAGGTTGTCGACGATCCTGTAACGAGCATCGGGTCCCCGGAAGCTCAGGAAGACGTCGTACTCAGATGTGATGGAGGTGTGGGAATCTCGGTCGCTACCCTCGCTCTGTTCGCGCTCCATTGTTGAGCTGCTTACGCTTACTTTGCCACAGAAGTTTATAAATAAGTTGAAGGTAGTCAAAGATTAAGAAGCCGAGATTGATAAGAAATGAGGTTTGCTGTTTGAAGTTACCCGCTGCACCTTCCTTTCCTTTAATGCGTTGCTTCATAAGAAAGCCTGCCGTGATCGTCACAACGAATGCCCCCACGACGGTGATCATTCTAATCCATTTCTGATCTCGTACAGGCATCGACTCCATGAAAGAGAAGAAGTGGAGCGGTTCGAGTATCGCAAGAGGACGTTGTCGAATTACACGGGTTGCTGCCTTAATTACCAGGGCACTCCAGCAGTGAAACCGTGGGGGCGCGAGGGAGACGATGAGGAGATGATGATGAGGAGGGCCAATGATTTGATGATATCTATCAAGCAGATGGGAGAGATTTGGTGGAGGAGATGATGTTGTGGGGGGAGAGAGAACTAAATTTATTACATGGACCAAATCTTTTAACTTGTGGAGGAGAGGGGATATCTGTCACTGCCAACTGCCCTGCCTCCATTATTAGGTGAATTACTAAACGAAAAATAATAAAGAAGAATTTGTAAACACCTATCTAACGCAGGTTTGTTTGCATCTGTTCGACAATGGAGGAATTTGTAAGAGAAATATTGTAATTATTTTATTCCTTAAAGAATGCATATTTAATTGAATATAATTTATCATGCCATAAAAGAAAGCAAATTCCAATTCTACTGTATTTTATATGATGTAAGTAACATAAGAGAGGGAAACCATTTATTCTTTTCTTTTTTTTTCTCTCTTGCCTTGACTTTGGAAAATGAATATTATAATTAAATAAAGAAGGAAAGAGTGTATTAGCAAAGCAAACCAAGTTCATAAAGATGCTTCGTCTTGGTCAAGGAAAAAAGATGCTCAAACTACGATCTGAATATAGAAGCGGATCCTTGTTTCGACGTCGACGGCGACCAAGACAATGACGATGATGATTTGGTTCATTTGTTTTCTGAATATAGAAGAGGAACCGACATTCTGTATCTGGAAAGTTTGTCATCCAATGGCAGCCTGCTGCTTTAAAACTCGAGAGATGCCCCGCTGCTCAACAATGGTTTTCTGTTTAAATCATGTTACTTTTCTATGAGCTGGTCATTTGGTTACTTCCCACCACCCGCTCACAAGAGAAAAAGAGAGGGGAACGAAACTCGGTCTTCTCTTCGGGACAGACTTTTTCGGTCACCATGGGGCATGGCAGGCCGACCTAATTGACCGAGTTGTTGAATGAATTGATGGGGGAGACATAATCGATGTGTCCCCCCTCTTTCAAGTCTTTGTATATTTATTGTTGTAATTTGGATCTACGGGTATATCGAAATCGAAAAGAAGACACGACAATTTACGTGGTTCGGGTCGGCGGTGTACCGATCCCTACGTCCACGGGCAAAGGAGGGGGCGATTTTATTGATCGTTCTTGTGGAGGAGCTTACAAGGGAAAAACCCTAACTCTCATGAGACAAAAAAAAAAATCTCACTCAACACACACACAATCTTAACTGACCCTACATTGTGTGTAAGATAATATACCCCTAATTATTCTTGGGATATAATATCTCCCCTGATTTTCGAAAGACCCCAACAAAGAAAATAATATAATATTTTCTCCCCCTAAAGCTTCTCGGGTCTCCGCATTAGGGATGTAAATTCAAGACACACTTTTAACAATCTCCACCTTGGCTTGAATTCTTCAATATTCATCAAAGAATTAACCTCCTTTGCCTATAGGCCCTGAGGGCCTAGTTCGATCGCTGCAGGATACCGATCAAGTCCGAGCAATGCTCGAACTTAGATATGGGAAGACTCTTCGTCATCATATCAGCCGGATTCTCATGAGTGCTGATCTTCTCCACCTTGACATCTCCCTCGGCAATGACATCACGAACAAAATGATAACGAACATCAATATGCTTTGTCCTCTCATGATGCATCGGATCCTTGGTGAGATGAATCGCACTTTGACTATCGCAGAATAAGATAGTTGAATCCTTCTCCATAACGAGTTCTCCGAGTAAACCTCTCAGCCATATAGCTTCCTTGACAGCTTCAGTGATTGCCATAAATTCTGCTTCGGTGGTGGATAAAGCAACCGTAGCTTGCAAAGTAGCCTTCCAACTAATGGCACAATCGCCGAGAGTGAAAACATAACCCGTGAGAGATCTTCTCCGGTCTTGATCACCTGCAAAATCTGAGTCGACGTAGCCGACTAAGCCAATAGAGCTTCGACCAAACTCCAAACAAGCATCAACAGTACCCTTCAGATATCTCAAAATCCATTTAACAGCTTGCCAATGACCTTTCCCGGGACTAGCCATAAACCTGCTAACAACACTGACTGCATGAGAAATATCTGGACGAGTGCATACCATCGCGTACATGAGACTGCCGACTGCACTCGAGTAGGGAACCTTGGACATAGCTTGTACTTCCTCCTCTGACTGTGGTGACATCGAAGCGGATAATTTTAAGTGTGCGGCGAGAGGAGTGCTCACCGGTTTGGCACCTTGCATTGCAAATCTCTCAAGCACCTTCTCGATGTACTTCTGCTGCGATAAAAACAGCTTGGCGTTCTGCCTGTCTCTTGAAATCTCCATTCCTAGGATCTTCTTAGCTGCTCCCAAATCCTTCATCTCAAACTGAGAACTCAGTTTGGCTTTCAACCTGTTAATCTCAGATAGACCCTTCGCTGCGATCAACATATCGTCAACATATAGCAGCAGATAGATATATGTCCCATCTGAGAGCTTTTGCAGATAAACACAGGTGTCGTACTTGCTACGAGAAAAGCCAATACTTATCATGAAGGAATCAAACTTCTTATACCACTGTCGAGGGGATTGCTTAAGTCTGTATAAAGACTTCTTCAGAAGACACACCTGGTTCTCTTTGCCTTCATCAATGAAACCTTCTGGTTGTTGCATGTAAATGTCCTCATCGAGGTCACCGTGAAGAAACGCCGTCTTCACATCGAGCTGCTCTAACTCCAGATTATGCATAGCGACAAGGGCAAGTAAAACACGAATTGATGTGTGCTTGACTACCGGTGCGAATACGTCGTGAAAATCAACTCCTTCGACTTGACTGTAGCCCTTCGCAACCAGACGAGCCTTGAACCGGGTGTCTTCAATAGTGGATCCCTCCTTTGTCTTGAAGACCCACTTGCAACCGACAATTCTCTTGTCGATCGGTGGATCTACTAGCTCCCAAGTCCCGTTCTTGCGAAGGGACTCGATCTCCTCTTCCATGGCTACCAGCCACTTGCTTGAATTGGGAGCTTGTATCGCCTCAGAATAAGTTGAAGGATCGGAGGAATCAATGCTCCGAGCGACACTAAGAGCGTAGGCGACCATGCTCTCATCATCATATCTTCGAGGCGGTCTTATAGCTCGCCTCGGCCTATCCCGGGCCAAATTATATTGTGTCGGAGGTGGTGTTTCAGCTTCTTCAGTCTGAGCTGGAATAGTTACCGTAGTTCCCTTTGGTTTGGACGCACTTCCAAGCTCAAACTCCACCTTCTCTGAAACACTCTCGTTTCCTGTATCAATAGAAACAGAAGACTCCTTTCTCGAGTGAAGCATAGCGGATTCATCAAAAGTCACATCTCTACTAATCATAAACTTCCTGGCTTCAGGACAATATAATCGGTAACCCTTAACACCCGATTGATAGCCAAGGAAGATGCACTTCTTAGCTCTAGGTTCTAGCTTGCCTTCCTTCACATGAGCATATGCAGGGCAACCAAACACTCGAAGGTGTGAATAATCGGAAGGATTACCTGACCAAACTTCATGAGGAGTCTTGCTCCCCAGTGCCCGATGAGGAGATCGGTTCACCAGATAACATGCCAGGTTAACGGCTTCTGCCCAGAAATCCTTTCCGAGTCCTGCATTCGAAAGCATGCACCGAGCTTTCTCAAGTAGAGTGCGATTCATCCGTTCTGCTACTCCATTTTGCTGTGGCGTACCGACAACCGTCCGATGTCGGATAATGCCTTCTTTTAGGCAGAATTCATTGAATTCTGAGCCGCAGAATTCGAGTCCATTGTCGGTACGGAGCCTTTTCACCGGCTTTCCTGCCTGCTTCTCAACCTGAGTTTTCCACTGCTTAAAAGTATCAAAAACATCAGATTTGTTCTTCAAGAAATAAATCCATACCTTCCGAGAGAAATCGTCGATAAGGGTCAGAAAATATATGCAGCCTCCCTTCGAGGTAACTTGAGCTGGTCCCCATAAATCAGAATGAATATAGTCTAGAGTTCCTTTCGTCTGATGTACTGCAGTGTTAAAACTGACCCTCTTCTGCTTCCCGAAAACGCAGTGTTCACAGAAATCGAGTTTCCCGATACTTGGTACGGGTAGAAGACCTCTGTTACTCAGTGCAGACATACCGTTCTCGCTCATATGCCCCAAACGCATGTGCCAGAGTTTTGCCGAGTCAGACTCGGACAATGAAGATGATATAGCTGCTGATCCGGTCACTGTCGAACCATGTAGAACATATAGACTGCCTGTCTTCGTTCCTTTCATAACAACGAGGGCTCCGCAGGAAATCCTGATAACGCCGGACTCGATGGCAATTTTGTAGCCATGAGCATCCAGAACGCCGAGGGAGATCAGATTCTTCCTTAAATCAGGAACATGCCTGACATTTGATAATGTCCTGATGACGCCATCATGCATCCTCACCCGAACTGTACCACTGCCGACGACGCTACAAGTCGCATTATTGCCCATGAGGACAACTCCACCTGCAACAGGAGTGTACGTAGTAAACCAGTCCCGATTGGGACACATGTGGTACGAGCATCCAGAGTCGAGAATCCACTGTTCCTTATACTTGGGCTTGCTGTCTTCAGTGACCAACATGAAGTCATATGTCTCCTGCTCAGCAACTCCTGCATCAGCTGTCTCAAGTTTTTGTTTTCCCGCATCATTGTCTTGGCCATCCTTTTCCTTCTTTTGAAGCTGCCAACAATCTTTTCTAAAATGGCTCTTCTTTTTGCAAAATGTGCAAAACTTGGATTTTCTCCTCGATTTGGACCTGGACCTGTTCGTGCCAGAAGATTTGGCCTGTTCTTTGCCTCTTGCGAGCAATCCAGAACCCTGTTCATCGGACTTGCTCGAGTCCGTGCGGTTATCCAGCTGCTCCTTGCCTACTAGATTCCCCTTCACATCCTCGAACGTGAGAGAGTTTCTTCCATAGATCATCGTCTCACGGAACGTGGAATGCGAAGAAGGCAAAGAACACAATAACAGTAAGGCTTGATCCTCATCTTCAATCTTAGCATCAACGTTTTTCAAATCATTAATTAGGGCAACAAAGTCACTGATGTGCTTCTTGATAGACGTACCTTCGGCCATACTGAAAGTGTATAGCCGCTGTTTCAGCACCAGCCGATTGACGAGAGTTTTCGTCATATACAAACCTTCCAACTTCTGCCATAATCCACTCGCCGTCTTCTCTGTTAGAACCTCTTGTAGGACATTGTTGGAGAGGCACAATTGAATTGCTGTGAGTGCCTTCTGATCCAACTTCTTCCAATCGCTTGCAGACGTTTCAGCCGGCTTGTCTTCCAAAGCCGTGTCGAGGTCGTTCTGCACGAGGATTGCGAGCATCCGGACTTGCCATAGTCCGAAATTGGAATTGCCGTCGTACTTGTCGATGTCGAATTTCGTCAGCGGCATCTTGAGTCGATGTAGAGAGAACCCGAAACCGAAAGCTCTGATACCAGATTGTTGTAATTTGGATCTACGGGTATATCGAAATCGAAAAGAAGACACGACAATTTACGTGGTTCGGGTCGGCGGTGTACCGATCCCTACGTCCACGGGCAAAGGAGGGGGCGATTTTATTGATCGTTCTTGTGGAGGAGCTTACAAGGGAAAAACCCTAACTCTTATGAGACAAAAAAAAAAATCTCACTCAACACACACACAATCTTAACTGACCCTATATTGTGTGTAAGATAATATACCCCTAATTATTCTTGGGATATAATATCTCCCCTGATTTTCGAAAGACCCCAACAAAGAAAATAATATAATATTTTCTCCCCCTAAAGCTTCTCGGGTCTCCGCATTAGGGATGTAAATTCAAGACACACTTTTAACATTTATTTATAATTTTGAGTCATCCAAGACTTCCTCCCCGAAATTTACCGAGGGACGCCCCACGGGACTCTCACCCGTCAAAAAATAGCATCGTTTCACGCCCAATGATCAATTCGAGGACTAAACGGCGAGTCTCGGATTTCCTACTAAACTCGAGCTATTGTGCCGGACACGGGAAAGTACGAGGATCACTTGTTTCAGACTAGTCGGATCGGATAAAAATTGTGTGCATATTTGTTCGTGATTTGGTTAAAGTCTGATATTAAAAGATTTATCACAAAGTTAGTGATATATCTGTATATGAAAAAAAGATGTTGACAAAAAAAAAAGTTCGCCAAAAGTTAGGGACAAAAACGTATATTTTGCCTAAAAAAATTCATGTGATTTCTTGTAGCAAGTACACATCTTTTGTTTAG
>CM042890.1:11316692-11347107 GCA_023653495.1 Melastoma candidum | reverse complement strand
AAAATGAAGATGTATTTGTTCAAATCAAGCATGTTTGATCCTTATTTATGAGACATTGCTTGCTTTTACAGCATTTACATAATTGATCTGGGATCTGCGCACGGGACATTTGTAGCAAATGAGAGGTTAACAAGAGACAGTCCTGTTGAACTCGGAGTGGGGCGATCATTGAAATTTGCGGCCTCAACTAGGACTTACATATTGAGGAAGAACAATGCGGCCCTTTTTCCGCCAGCCCCACTGGCCGCAGAGATTAATTTACCTCCACCTCCAGATCCTTCTGACGAAGAAGCTGTTTTGGCATACAATACTCTTGTGAATCGATATGGTCTTGGGAACTCTAGTATGGAGGTTGGATCAACAGATAGAACCGAGAGGCCTCAATCTGATAGAGCCATCAAGAAGGCCAGGAAAATGCGGGTGACATTTAGGGATCAGGCGGGTGGAGAGCTAGTGGAGGTCGTTGGGATATCGGACGGTGCAGATGTGGATACCGAACCCGGTCCAATTGGTGTGAAAGAGGGAAGTCTTGTTGGGAAGTACGAGTCCCTCGTACAAACGACAATCATACCGAAAGGCAAGGAACGCTCCTCAACCAAGGAAGAAAATTCCCAGAAAGGCGTAACAGAGAGGTTGCAACAGGCTCTGAACAAAGTCAAGAAACCTCCGAAACAAGGGATATACGATGATCTCTACGGTGAATCATTCTCTGGGAAAGTTGGCTCTAGTTGGGCAAACCCGTGTAATAACTCGGGCATCCATTTTCCTTCCCAGGATCTGCAGAAGAAACCAGCTGGGTCCTCAGATAACTCCAACCCTGTTGTTGAGAAAGAAAACGACGATGATTTATTCGGCGACTGATCTCAATAATATCTTTCCCCTGCTAACTCGACTCGAGTCAATCAGAAGCTGTCTGAGGATGGACATTACATTCCGTAGAAAATCCCATGCCTGTTGTATGTTATGTTCGATATTGGTCGGTTCAAGTGTCTTGAGCTGGGTTGTCATTGCCACGTCCCTGTTCTTCCTCTCCGTTATTGGCTCCCTGAGAGGAAAAGTACGATTTTTCTTGGAACCGGCATGAACCTCATGATTCCCTCGGTCTTACCCAGAAAAATCCACCTGTTTTGAGAGCGTGTTTGGATTTGGGTCGGTGTTAAAAATCCCGATTCAAGTTGCTTTCTTGCAGTCATGCTTGAATAAAGAATTGTAATTGTTGACGTGCGTTACAAATGTTTGGTTCATGGTATGTGGTTGACCGCATGGATTGGTGTTTATATGTATGGTGGAATGACTTCTTGGTGTATTTTGGATATTGTGTCTCAGTATTTGGATTTGTTTCGAATGCCAAAAGTTTGTGGTTTTGGATTTGTCTTCTTCTTCTTCTTTTGTGTTTTTTTTTTATAGGCATGGAGTTTCTTGATGAGTGGGGAAGACCATGTTGCGGTGCCTGGAAGGATTTAAGCGCTTCTTTGCTAGTGTCATCAGCTGTTGTGATTCTGATGGAAGACCTTGGGATCAGGGGTTGAGAAATCCATAAGCTCTTGCGAGGGAGCCTGTTTGCATGTCTTGTGATAGTTTTAAGTTGCAGTGGAAACAAATATTATAATTTTTATGCCCAAAAATAACAAAATCTCATATTACGTATAAATTTTAGATACATAATAACATAATCTTATCTGAAAAACATATATTGGGATTTTCGGCGAAACAAAACGTATTAGGAACAATAGATCGAGAGCCCCAAATATGACTCCTCTAGCGGTATTAATGCGCACACGATCACGAACATCCCAAAGTGCTTCGTAGATGAGCTGTAGAATTACCCAATCCTCCCTATCTATCTATATATCTATCTATCTATGACTACTTGCGCCTTATATGCACTGCTTTTTAAATTTCTTCATAATAAAAATAATTAAGCACATTCTATGCGCTGCTTGTTGTCAAGGGTCTTGGTTTTTCTTGATGGTTAAGATATAATTATTATATTTAATCAACATTGAATTTATATCACACAGGCTGAATAGTTGGCTGTATGCTGAATTTATAAAAAGGCGGAGGGAGGAGCATCGACCAACCTTTTTCCATGTCACATGTGTCCGTGTAAGAACGCGTCGGAAGAGTCTAGTTCCTTTTTACAACTAGTGGAAAAAAGATTTTGGAATTTACAGTGGGAGTTTGAGAAATTCCCTATTTACGGTGGTCCTATTTTGGTCTTTTTCCAAAAATCAATTTAAACCCAAAAGTTTGACAAATTCGTCAATTAAGTCCTTGAAATGGCTGGAGAAGGAAAATCTTCAGGAAATCCTTCTGGAACTCCACCTAGGCTGGAGTTCATTCCAGAGTCTAGATTGTCTCCTTTTGGAATTAGCAAGAGTATAAATGATATTTTAACTCAGCTAACAATTCAAGGGAGTACAGAAGATCGAAATCAAATGGCAAGAGAAGTAGGTTCTTTTGTAAACAATATGCTAAAGACGGGCACGTTGATTGCCTTATGGCCAACAATTGTGGCCATACCATTGACGTTAACCATGTGGATGGGTTTCTGCAGTGGTTCCCACCACTCATCTGGCAGAGCATTGAGTCTAGCACAAGTTATGCTACACCCAGTGTCTATCAAAGTATCTAGAGAATACTCATAGTATCCAGGAAATTTGAAAGTTAGAGCCACATATGTGCTCATGTCTTCCTTCCTAACACTAAACCCAATATTCTCAGGTACACTTTGGGATGGTTCTATCATCCTCCAGATATCGTCTATCGCAATAAACCTTTGCTTGGCTATCTGCTCGATAACTTTACAAACTTCAGGAATCTCAGATAAAGAGCTACCTGAATTGGTTACTCTTAACATCCTTATGGATTCCTCTCTCGGTTGATCTACAGAGTCTTCATAGACTAGTAATGATACTTGTCTATACCCTACGATTCTACCCGTATGTTGCGATGGGGTCCTTGAATCAACAGACCTTCGAGACATCTCTTCTATTAGTGGAGGTGCACTTGCAACCTCTGGTCGAGAGACTATTATATCCTCTCCCACGTCACTAGTTCTTAAAGAGACTTCAGAGGGTGCTCTATTGAGCGGCTCTCTTAGGATTGGCATCCTCACAGGCAAATGCCTGTCAGCCCTTTCGCTAAGCATAGGCAAGTGCCTATCAGCCCTTTCATTGACCCTTGACGGTTCTCCTAACATGAGAGTAATTTCATTACCCCTTTGCCGGATGTTTGCCGCACTAATGGGTCTAGAACTACTACCAGGTTCAGTCATAACCCAACTCCTTGGCCAGGTTAATTCCAATGGATTCACCTCACGCCTATGGAACTGTTGGTAGTTGCTATGACCTTCTTCGAACAACTCTGTAAGTCTAGAGATGTTCCTCACACCAGGACTAGTGGTATTTACCAATCGGTAAATTACCCTAGTGTGATACGCCAAATATTTGGCCTGGGGATTCATACGATCCATATTCATCGCCTTAATTCTTAAGGTCAATGAAGACCCCAAACAGCGATCGTTCAAGGCCATCATAAAGTTTGGATGGACTTGGAACCATACAGGGCCATGTGCTAAGTTGGCCTGTACACCTGATATCAGCTGATCTCTAAATTCTCGCCAACGTTTATCGATCACTACTGCTACCACAGGACTATCCGCTGGTAGATGAAACAGCGGGACTAATCCTATCTTGATCAATCCAATGTGTATATAATTATACACACCTCTCGTATTACGCATGGTATCTCTTATGCGTTGTACATTTAAGAGTGGGATATCCAAAGTCTCAAGCTCAGTGCTCGTGACTTGTGCCGTTGCCTCAGTCTGCGAGATATCTATGGTTGATCGAAACCTAAATCTCGATACTTCATAAACTTCTCTAGCATTGACATTTGGCAACCTCCATTCCAGAATCAACTGGGATGGATCTTCATACTGGTGGGTTTCCTCCAATATCTGATTAGTTGTTTCCAGTGGAACCAACTCGTCACCATCTCCTTCCCTTTCTTCTCGCATCATGAACAGATGTTCGGTCCAGAGATCAGAATCATCATCTGAGTCTGTATCATAATTAGACACAACCTCATAAATAGATTCTACTTCCGAGTCTAAGTCGGAAATGTCCTGCTCATCGATGGGTTCGTAAGCAAGAACTTGTTCCTCCTGACTCCTGTCCTCTAAGAAGACCATTCGGAGTCTTTCTCTCCTTTGGTTCTTCTTCGGACAACTGTCCGCCTTGTGGTCTTTTGAACCACAAAACCAGCAGCAATTACAACTGCTCAAGGGTTTACCTTTAGGACACTTAGGTTCTCTGCCATGCTTGCGCTTAAAGGCATCTATCCTGTTTTTATCCTTTAGGTTATCCCTTCTCCTTACAAACCTCCTTGGCTTGTAATCAGGACTTCCCTTTTGCTTACGCTGGAGATCTCTCTTGGGCCAGACTTTTCTTTTGTTGTACTCAACAAACTTCCTCGTCTTACGAGGAAAGTTCCTTCTCTTCAAAGAGTCACCGGTTGTATTGCGAGTATCGCATCCATACCTTCCCGGTACATACTCTATCTGAGAACAACAGCTCTTGTTTAGGTAAGGTAGCTTCGTAGCTGCCTCTTTTACCTGGAGCTCAGTACATGCTTTACGCATTGCGTACTTCACCGCTTGAATTTTACCTCCGAGTCCAGAGACAATTTTTTCCTCACTCAGAAGTAATTCGTAGGCCTTTTGCGCCACTTCCGGCCAAGGTTCTGGAAGTTTTGCAAAAAAGGTTCCTAATATGAACTGCTGTGATACTACATCCAGATTGTAATAATACTTCTGGAATTCACACACGTAGCTATCAAACCAGCACATATCACAGATCTGTAGTTTAACTAGAGCGGTCAATGACTGCTCTTTCTCCACAGTTTCAGTGGATAACGAAAAACCACAGAATTCTCGTTTCAGGGCATCAGCTATTATTGCTAATACCCCATCAACCGTCAGCGCTTGATCTATTTTTTCCTTAATGTCTATGTGCGCCACTAAGGTTTTCCAATTATTCTGCGCTGTACCCATGAGGGCTGCCACACATAATTCGTAAAGCGCTCCAGGAGGTACTCCTCCTGCAGACGCAGTCATCCGAATAAGTGATAACCACTCATCTATCTTTTCAGATACGCGCTTTTCACAATCAATATCCAGAAAAGCACCTGGGGAAATTATTGGCTTTAATATATTTTCCCTAGGGACAAACTCTTGTTTAGTCCGATGAGGATAATCGGGCCTGTAAATTTCCCTCTTCGCAGTCACCAGTTCGTTAAACGTTCTGTTGTCTAAATGAATTGGGATTTCTTCTGCCAGACCTAAGGCTTTCCTTAAGTCTTTTGCCAACTCTCCACTTTGAGAGTTCAAGTTCGCACTTCGCTTCTGTGTGTCCAAAATGAAAGGAGCAACTGACTCCCTGTACATTTCTTCTACACTTTTGCCTTGATTCTGGTTGGAATTTCTTCCTCCCAGATTCAACCTTTCGACTGGTTTTCCTATTGTACTTTCCAGTCCAGAAGTCGCCTCGGTTTCAGGCATTTTTAAACATCTTTCTCTTTCCAGAGCGTCTTTCTGTTCACAGAAGGTCAAGGCTCAAATCAAAACACATCCAACAGTATTTGATAAAGTCATAATCCAGTTAAAAAAACTAATTAAGGGAAACAGAGGAGTAGATCGTGCTTTTGTGTTTGACACATGAGTTTATGAATCCGACAGTTGATCGCAGAAGTCCTAGAATTCAAGAAGACCAAATGGTGAGGCTGAGGTCGGTTTTCTGCCTGCTGTTCCTGAACTGAATGAATCTTGCGTTGTACATTCTAGGAAAGCCCTTTGGTTTGTCGAACGCGCCCAATGTGACTGATGACCCATGTCTTGCGACCATTCATGGGGAAGTTCGTGGTTGTCTACTTCGACGACATTCTTATCTATAGCAGCAGTCTCGATGAACATGTTGAGCACCTTCGCACAGTGTTTCACACACTTCGTGACGAGAACCTGTATGGAAATCTAAGTAATGTAAGTTCTTTCAGTCGAGTGTGATATTTCTTAGTTTTGTAGTATCTGCTGAAGGAATCAAGGTCGACGAAAGCAAGATCGAAGTAATCAAGGAGTGGCCGACGCCAAAGAGTTTCCACGACGTTCGAAGCTTTCATGGCTTAGCGTCATTCTACAGAAGGTTCATTCAAAGTTTCTGCTCGATACAGCCCCACTCACCGAATGTTTGAAGGGAGATAATTTCGAGTGGATTTCATCCGCACAAGCTAGTGTCGAGCGATGAGTGTCTAAACGAAGCACCCGCTCTAACCTTACCTGACTTTGCGAAGATATTCGAAGTCGAATGTGATGCATCTAGATTTGGGATTGGAGGAGTCTTATTGCATACTTCAGCGAAAAGCTCAATGGTGACAAACTCAACTACTTGACGTACGACAAAGAGTTCCTATCCCGTAGTTCGAGTACTCGAGACGTGGAGCCATTATTTGCTGCCCCGAGATTTCGTGTTACACACCGGCCATGAAGCTCTCAAATACATCAACAGTCAGCACAAGCTCAGTCGACGACATGCGAAGTGGGTCGAGCTTCTACAAGCTTTCACCTTTGTATTGAAGCACAAACCAGGAGTGAAGAATGTAGTCCTAGATGCTCTCTCGATGAAGATGACTCTACTATCCGTGATGGAGACAGAGCAGATTGGATTCGAGTACCTGAAGGATCTGTATGAGGAAGATGAAGTCTTTGGAAGGATTTTCGTCCAATCAGGCCGTCGATCGATTCCATCAGGTGAATGGATTCTTATTCCGAGATTCTAAGTTATGTATTCCTAGGAGTTCGACTCGAGAGCTGCTTATTCGAGAAGTTCATGGAGGAGGAATAGCCGGACATTTTGGAGTCGACAAGACGTTGTTGATGCTACAAGAAAATTTCTATTGGTCTCGAATAAAAAAACAGGTGTGAGGTCTTATTTCGAGATGTGCTATTTGCCAACAAGCGAAGAGCCGAGTCCAACTGCAAGGCCTTTACACTCCACTGCCCGTCCTAGGGGATCCTTGGGAGCATGTAAGTATGGATTTTGTGTTAGGATTGCCGAGAACGAGGCGGAGGTAGGATTCGATCACGGTGGTGGTCGATAGATTCTCGAAGATGGCGCATTTCATTCCATGCCAGAAGATGAACGATGCAACCATGTCGCAGATATGTATTTTCAAGAAGTCCTAAGGTTACATAATGTGCCGAAGTCGATCATATCAGATCGAGACGTCAAGTTCCTTAGTTACTTTTGGAAGATGTTGTGGCACAAGTTGGGAACAAAGCTCGTCTTCAGTACAGCTTATCATCTGCAGATCGATAGACAAACGGAGGTTGTCAATCGTACCATGGCTGCAATCCTTCAAACCTTAGTCTCGAAGAACCAAAAGGATTGGGATGTGAAGATCGCTCATGCGGAGTTTGCATACAACAGAGCCCAAAGTTTGACAACGAAGTCATCACCATTCGAGGTAGTTTACGGACTCATCCTTTAGTCCCTGTCGAACTAGTGCCTATGAATGAAGCGAGATCAAGTTAGCCGGGATGTTGAAGAGCACGCAAAGGAGATGAGAATGTTTCATGAGAAGATTCGAGTCCAGATCGACAAGGCCAGCAACGCTATGAAGAGAGGGCCAATCGAGGATTTAGGGAGAAAAATTTTTAGCTAGGAGACTTAGTGTGGATTCATCTGAGAAAAAAGGAACGATTCCCCACAAAGAAGAAGAACAAGTTGCTGCCTCGAGCGAAAGGACATTTCAAGATTGTCGAACACGTCAACAATAACGCCTACAAGGTCGATTTGCTCGGAGACTATAGAGTTTCTGCCACTTTCAATGTCTAGGATCTCATTCCATTTGTGGAGGATGACGACGATGTGAGTTTGAGGACAAACTCTTTTCAACAAGAGGAGGATGATACAAGGACCATCGACGCACCATCGACTAGGGATATCAGCTTGCTCATCATCGACTAACTATCCAAGCAAGGATCCGTCGAAGTAAGGGGCCGTAGAAGTAAGGAGCCGTCGAAGCAGAAGCAACTCCACATTAAATGCATCTCGAGTTCCCAAATCATTCATACATTTTCCCATTCATGCATTAGCATTTATGTTTGTTGCATTTCCAATAAGCCATTTATGGTTCGTCCATGAATCTAACCATGCATGCATCTTATCTAAGTTCATTATCTTCCATTTATGTTCTTGTTCTGGCGATCCCTATATAATGGGCACTCTTGTAAGCATTTGAACAACTTTTTTATCATATTATAAACCCAGAAACAGACTTGTGTCTTTCTATCTGAAGTGAGTGGATTCTCCTTCAACCTCGTCCTTCATTTGGTGAATTCCAAGTGCGGATTGAGTTGAGCATATCACCGGTGGTGGTGTATCTGTATCCTCCGCATTGTGCCTCGCCCTCGTCTTGTTTGTGGTGGTGTATCTCCACGGCCAAACGAGTCTTTCTGAGTCTTCTTTCATTGTGGTGATTCTGTATCCGTGGAGGTTAAGTCTTGACCTATTCATTTTTCCCAGTTTTCCGTTCCTATTTCCAGCGGCACCCCTAAACACAACCTTACGTCCATACCCCATGTCACCCCATTCTGCACCCTAGTGACCCCTTTGTTTTTTGTGTAGGAATCATCTATTCATTGTCGTCCCCGTATTCGTAAAGTTGATGCTATTCGAGATTGGCCTATTCCCAAGACAGCTCATGACGTACGGAGCTTTTATGGCCTAGCATCATTCTACAGAAGATTTATCAAGGACTTCACTTCGATTGTAGCCCCGATGACGGAGTGTTTGAATGGGACGCCTTTCGGGTGGACTCCCGCAGCTTAATCTAGTTTCGAGTTGCTCAAGAGTCGTTTGTGCAACGCGCCTATATTGGCCCTCCCTGACTACGACAAGGTGTTTGAGTTCGAGTGTGACGCCTCAGGTGTAGGAATTGGAGGCGTATTGTTGCAAGAGGATCGATCAGTCTCATACTTTAGCGAGAAGTTAAATGGATCTCGACTGAATTACTCGTCCTATGATAAGCAGTTTTATGCTATCATTCGTGCACTCGAGACATGGAGTCACTATCTGATGCCCAAGGAGTTCGTTCTTCATACTGATCATGAGTCTTTGAAGCATATTAATAGGTAGGCAAAGCTTAATCGATGACTTGCAAAGTGGGTGGAATTTTTTCAGTCATTCACTTTTGCCTTGAAGCATAAGTCGGGAGTAAAGAATATCGTAGCAGATGCATTGTCAAGATCGTCAACTCTTATGGCCAGAATGGAATCAAAGTTGATAGGATTCGAGATGTTAAAAGAGTTGTACTCGAGTGATGCAGACTTCGGAGAGGTGTATAAGGAATGTCTCGATAAGCCTATTGAGCATTATCATCTGTCTAATGGATTTCTATTTCGAGGGGTTAACTTATTCATTCCTTGAGTATCCACTCGAGAGCATCTTATTCGAGAGGTGCATGGAGGAGGACTCGCTGGACACTTGGGAGTTGGAAAAACTCTCGAGATACTTCAGCAACATTTCTACTAGCCTCAAATGGCTAAAGACGTACACAAGTTGGTCCACGTTACGCAATCTGTTAACGCGCAAAGAGTCACGTCCAGCCCCAAGGTCTCTACACATCATTACCTGTATTTGAACGTCCATGGGAGCAAGTGAGCAAGGATTTCGTCCTTGGATTGCCCCGAACATAATGGTAGAAGGACTCGATCATGGTTGTTGTGGACCAGTTCTCAAATGCACCCTAACATTCTTCTTATTCGTCTTCTTTTTATGGAGTAATGAATGGTAAAACAACAATAAAGTATCAGGATTTTATACATCTACTAAATCGTGTATTGTTCTCTTCTTTTGTAAGTTGGATAGTGTCTTCCACCGGGCCTATTTGATAATTGAAGGAGCGATGTTGGCCGGAGCTTCTTGTCATTTTCCTAATAAAATTACCTCCCTACTCCGAAATTTTCGACATTGGCCAAATTATCAAATATATCTTAAACTTTGGCACTTTTTTTCCGAGTTAGCCTAACATTTGAAAAATATCATCTTACATCCCAATGTTGGGCCGTTATCTCTATTATATCATTTGTTAGCCGTTCTCGCTAACGGAGTCTTACGTGGCGCTGACGTGGCAATTAACGTCGTTAATGTCACGTTTATCTATTTTTTCCTCACACTAAATTATCAAATATTTCCTAAACTTTGTCACATTTTCTAATTTAGCGTAACATTTGAAAAATATTCGCTTACATCGCAATGTTGAATTGTTATCTCCATCATATAATCCGTAGCCGTCTCCAATACGAACAAATATTGTAATAGATTTATTAGCTATTATGAACAAATTATAGTTGTTCTAATTAGAGTCAAAGTTATTACAAATTATATGGTAATAAATTTCAGGACATGCCCATGCAAAAACATTGTCGTACATTATCTAGGTAAATACACATTTATTATCCAAGCAAATAACACAGTATAATTATGTCAACATTGTTATACAAACGCACAACTCCAAACAAACATTATTGATATGTCAACTTTTTGGGGTTGTGAGTCGAGGGTCAGGGTGGGATAGTAGTTGGGGATTAAGGGTCGAGGTGAGATTGTGGTCGGGTGCCGCTGTAAGTTTGGTCGAAAGTATGATTAAAATATTCGTTAAGAGTGAAATTAAAATATATCTGTAGCTTTTTTGGGGTTTATGGTTCAATTTGAGAAAAATAGATTAAACGTGGTGCTGACAATGTTAATTGTCATATCAACGTTACGCATGACTCCGTTAGTGTCTGCTAACATAGAATATAATGATGATAACGGCTCAATATCGGGGATATAAGATAATATTTTTCAAATGTATACTAAATTGAAAAAAATGTCAATGTTTACAATATATTTGATAATTTATTATAGAGAAAAATAGATTAAACGTGGAGTTGACGGCGTTAACAGTCATGTCAGCGCTACGTAAGACTCCGTTAGAGGGGACGGCTAACGGATGATATACCTTAGATAACAATCCAAAGTTGAGACGTAAAAATATATTTTTTAAATGTTAGACTAAATCAGAAAAAAAAAAGTCAAAGTTTAAGATACATTTTAGCATTTGGCATTCAATTTAAAAGGTTAAGTACAGTAGATAATCAAATAATGGATACGGCTCAAATGTTCATACATTAAAGATACCGGTTTTGCTTTCAAATTGTTTTTAAACAAATTCGGTGAATCGTTTTTTGTCTATTAGTATGAATCTTTTTAACGATTGGTAATTTACGTAACATGAAAATTCATAATACTATTGATATAAACTTTACCTGAACATGAAAGTACCTTCGTTAGTAACTTTTCTAAACTTAACCATGTCTTCGGTGCCCGACGTAATCAATTTTGGAGATTAAAAATGTACAAAACTTATCAAGTTATGAGGAGGTAACTCAGCCCGGGGGTGGTGGTTTATAGCAGTTCAGGCCAACTCAACTCAGAGGGGAGGGGTATTGAAGTCAATCCAAAAGCCAATTAATAATTATTTAGAGAATTAAAAAAAAAAACTTTTTCGCATTTGTTTAGGACCAACCAATGGGAGCAGTAGATTTCTCGAGGAAGTCTCCCTAGTAAGAGAATATAGGACAGAAAGAAGGGAAGGAATGATGATTACTTGTGGGAGAAGTAGTCTGCAGTTGCTAAGAAGGTGAAACGCTTGCAACTCGAGACAGACTCACGTAAACCTCCAACAAAAAGACAAAATCAAAAAACATGAGAAAGAAATGCACTCTCTATTAAGAGTAGTCCAGTAGTTGTGGCTCCTGGTATTCCGTTTGTCAAGAACCAGATCCTCCCGAGGAGGCAGCACCAAAAGCCAAAAGCCTTTCATTTTCTCCACTGCTTCCGTCCTCCTCAGCCACCCCAACCCCCCAGGAGAAGTTGTTCCGGTTGGCTTTGGCTTTTTTTTACCCCGCAAGCATGAGGAATGATCAAGTCGGGTTGACCGACGTAGTCTTCTCCTGGACCCTCCACCATATCACCGACGATCGACACTACCAAGGCCAGGTCGGGGTCTTTGTTTTTGTTTTGGGTCGTGTTGTTGTAAACAATCCGAGTTCTTTTGGTGGATAAATGACCATTGAACCGGAGTTTCTCTGTAGGTGAAAAGCATCCCGGACACGTTTGGCTCGGCGGGGGAGTATCTACGATCCTTCATATATCCCTTGCTCGAGGATACCCGAGCCAGTCTTTGTTCCAGTTTGGAGACCATCTCCACCCTACCTTTCGCCCAACTCACCAGCTTTACCAAGTGTACGAGGGATGCAGGGAATTTTTTTGACGCCAAGGTTGATGCCTGGAGAAATGAGTCGAGCGGCTACGATGATCCGTACGCAACATCGCCCGGGGATGTCTTCATACTCGCCAACGGTAAGCCCGAAACCGTGAAGGACTTGCAAAGGTCAGGTTGGAGGTGGACGTTCGCCGAAGTTGTGGGCGTCATCCACGGGATTGATGATGGGGCTGAAGACGACAATGCCGCTGACACGACTTGCAAGAGCTTCCGCGTCAGGGTGGCGTCCGGAGATGAATGCAGAATCTGGAAGTCGGTTTTCGCAGTGTATGTGATGAACCTAACCACAAACAAAAGGATCATGAGTGCCCTGCTCATGTCTCGGAACTTGGACATGATCAAGGAGGTGTCTTCTATGGGCGGGGCGGTAAGATTTAAGTTCAGTTACCCCCCAGTATGTTTGATAAATTTTCATGCTGTATTTGCACGGTCTGAATATTTTGTGTCGATATCAGGATGCAACAGGTTGCTGCATTTGCCCTTCGGGATCCAGGTCGTCCAGAAGCCTGAATGTCGAAAGGAGCCTGTTGGACGACATGAATGAATCTCAGGCAGAAACTGCCAATGCCATTTTGGATAGGATGGTGTGTCCACACAGATCTTTCGTGGAACTGATTTGGGGTCCCCCGGGAACTGGCAAAACTAAAATAACAGCAATGATACTATTCATTCTGTTGAAAATGAAGAAGCGTACGCTCGTATGTGCTCCCACAAATGTTGCCATCTGGGAACTGGCGTCGCGTGTGGTGAAGCTGGTGAAGAATGCACAAGGTTCTCTCCCTTGTGTGAGCCAGATGCTAATCTTTGGGAACAAGAAGAGCCTGAAGATGGATGATATGGAAGCGGAAGAGATCTATTTGGACTATCGTGTCAAACGGCTGGTAGAGTTCTTCGCTCTGAGAACCGGCTGGTGCCATTGTTTTTCTGCCTTGGAAGATATCCTTGTGGAATGCAACTCTCTGTACCAAATGTTCTTGGACTGTCAAAACGATAACGAAGTCCACGGAAGGCCCACTTCATTCCTGGAGTTTTTCAAGGAAAGATTTGTGGCAGCGGTAGAGCCGGTTAAACGATGCCTATTCATTCTGAATGATCATGTTCCTGCAAGTTACGTGTCGGAGGAAATAGCACAGGCAGCAATGTCCCTCCTGATTTTGTTTGATGCTTTCCAAACAATGTTGTACGAAGAGGACTTGGATTCTATGAAAGTGGTATTAGCTTTTTCGCTCTCAAATGCAAATGCTCCTTTGTCGGGAAATGCCTCTGCCGTGGATCCTCTACTGTATCGCCTTTGTTTGAAGAGATGGGAATGCATCTCAAGCCTGAGAGCACTCATCAGATCTCTGAACGAGCTAAACCTTCCGCAATTTACTTGCTCAGAGTCCATAGCCGAATTCTGTTATCAAAAAGCACCATTGCTCTTCTGCACGTGTTCGAGCTCGTTTAGGCTGTACAATAAGGTTATGGACCCATTCGAGGTATTGGTCATCGATGAGGCTGCTCAGTTGAAGGAATGTGAGTCTGTGATTCCCTTCCAACTTCCGGGAATAAGGCATGCAATTCTTGTTGGGGACGAGCGCCAACTGCCGGCAATGGTCGAAAGCAAAGTATGAACAAGCTGAAATCTAACTAGCGATCTTACTTGTGTTTTATTTCTATGACACAGTCGTTTCGGTCATTAATTCGGGTTCTTTCCTGCAGACTTCTTCAAGTGCTGGGTTTGGGAGGAGCTTGTTTGAGAGACTGAGTGTGCTTGGCCATCCGAAGCATCTGCTAGATACTCAGTACAGGATGCATCCTGAAATCAGCCTTTTCCCAACCAAACATTTTTATCAAAATCAGATACTGGATGCTTCACTCGTCAGGGGCAAAACATACAGCAAGTGTTATTTGCCCGATCCAATGTTTGGCCATTTCTCATTTATCAATGTACCCGATGGACGAGAAGAAACTGGTGAAGGTGGTCTTAGTTACAAGAATGGTGTTGAGGTTGCTGCTGTTTTAACCATATTAAGGGCGTTACACAAAGGTATGTTCCACTTCTCATGTACATATACATCTTCATGTTTAGTTACTGCATTTTTTGTTGGACCATCCAGTTCGGTGCAAGTCTGGAGAGGAGGTAAACATAGGTGTCATATCTCCTTATGCGGCACAAGTTGCAGCTATAAAGCAAAAACTTGGGAAGACCTACGAAAATACTACAGGATTTGTAGTGAAGGTGAAAACGGTAGATGGTTTTCAGGGCGGGGAAGAGGACATAATCATCATCTCTTGTGTTAGATCGAATGTTCATGGATCTATCGGATTCTTGGCCGATCCTAGGAGGACTAATGTCGCTCTCACTCGGGCAAGGTACTTGTTTATCCCCCTCAAGCATTGGTTTTCAAGTTTCGCAAGTGTTTCAGAGAAAATAAGTGTAAGGCATCGGTTGTCGGGTGCAGGTACTGTCTTTGGATTTTGGGCAATGAACGAACCTTGATGAGGAGCAATTCAGTGTGGGAAGAAGTAGTACACAATGCTAAGGTTCGCCAATGCTTCTTCGACGTTGATAGTAACAAAAAGCTGTATAAGGCAATTGTTGATGTTAAGAAAGAGAACGATCAGCTTGATGATCTGCTTAGCGGGGATAGTGTGCTTTTTCGAAGTGCAAGGTGGAAGGTAAGTCCCTTTACCATATTTTTGTTGTTACTCTATCCAAGCACTTGAACCTTTCGGTGGGTATGACATGTTTAATTTTCTCGTTCCCTTTTTTCCAGGTTTCCTTCAGCGACAATTTCCTAGCGTCTTTCCGAAAGTTGACATCCCTCAGGACAAAGGCGTCGTTGTTGAACTTTCTATTGAGAATTGCCAGCGGCTGGAGGCCGAAGAAAATAAATGTGGATATAACTTGCCAGAGATCCACTCATGTTGTGCAGAAGTACAAAGTTGAGAACTATTATGTGTTGTGCAGCATCGATATCATAAAAGAAGTCCGATACACCCAGTGTCTGAAGGTATGGGATGTGTTGCCATCGGAGCTTGTTGCTGGGGCGGTCAAACGTCTTGATAGCATATTTGCGGCATACGCTGAGGATTTTATCAGGCACTGCCGTCAGAAATGTCTTGAAGGGTAAGGGCTTGATTTTCTCAAATTGCTCTGTAGTCTGAACTTTTTGATTCAACGTATGACGTTGGTTCCTTAATTTGTCGTTGCTTCTAGGGACCTTGAAGTTCCACGATCGTGGGATTTTCCCTATGGTTTGATCCGGGAACGCAGATTGGATGTCCAGGATGAGAGTCCTTTGGATAGCAACGTTCCGGAGGATAAACTGTACGTGGAGAACACAAGAGTTAGCGAGAGTTTGCTCTTGATGAAATTCTACAGCTTGACACAGGATGCCGCCAGTTGCTTGCTCTCAAGAAACGGTGACGGTGAACTGAGTCTACCTTTTGAATTGACAATGCAAGAGCAGGAGATTGTTGATTTTCCCCAGAGCAGTTTCATTCTTGGTCGATCTGGGACTGGTAAAACGACCATATTGACGATGAAATTGTTTCTTCGAGAAAAACGTTTCCGCGAAGCAAGGTATGGATCTTTTGCAAGTCATAACAACACAGAAATAGATGTCGACCGGAGTCCTGAAGAAAAAACTAGAGATGTCCTACATCAGCTTTTTGTGACCGTCAGTCCAAAGCTCTGCTTTGCCATCAAGAAGCATGTTTCTCAACTGCAAAGGTTTGTCGATCTCTGCCAGATATTTACCTTCTGCATGTGTCGTAAAATTCACCATTGATGCACTGTTATTGACATTACCAACGTCTGATGCTCCGTCTCTGATTTCCGCATTATGTTCATGTAGCTTTGCCCTTGGTGGAAAATTCCAGACAGAAAGTTCCTCCGTCAATAATGACCTGGACGACGTGGCATTGTTCAAGGGCATCCCTGATAATTTCAGGGATGTCTCGCCTGACTCGTATCCACTTGTCATAACATTTCACAAGTTTTTGATGATGCTTGACGGGACAGTTGGTGAATCATACTTCAACAGATTCCCTGATCTGAGGGAGCTTCTCTGCGGAAAGTACGCGATATCCAGTACCTTTGGTTTGCATAGTCATATCAAGGCAAAGGAAGTGACATACGACAAGTTCCATGCGATCTACTGGCCTCGTTTCAACAACACGCTTACGAGGAAGCTTGATCCATCTAGAGTATTCACAGAGATCATATCTCACATCAAAGCCGGTGCTCGATCAGGAGACAGCTATGTTGGAATTATTAGTAAGGACGCCTATGTATCTCTTTCCAGAAGCCGAGTTTCCACTTTGAATGCTCAGAAAAGAGCTGATATATATGACATATTTGAGGAATATGAAAAGCTGAAGAAGAAAAACTGGGAATTTGACTTGGCTGATTTTGTGAACGATATCCATTGTCGCCTTCAACGAGAAGCTTTCAAAGGGGATGATATCGACTTCGTGTACATTGATGAAGTCCAGGATCTTACCATGAGTCAACTCTCTCTGTTTAAGTATATATGTAGGAATGTCGAGGAGGGCTTTGTTTTCTCTGGTGATACGGCACAGACCATCGCAAGGGGGATCGACTTTCGATTTGAAGACATCCGTTCGCTGTTTTACAAGGATTTCTTGTACAAGTCGGGGGAGATGCCGGGTACAAGAACTGAGAAGGGGCAATTGTCCAAGAGCTTTCATTTGAATCAAAATTTCCGGACGCACGATGGTATTCTCAAGCTGGCTCAGAGTATCGTTGACCTCCTTTACTATTATTTCCCATTGGCGGTCGATGTTTTGAGCCCTGAAACTAGCCATATTTGTGGGGAAGCTCCAGTTATACTTTTATCTGACAATGATGAAAATGCAATAGTGTCAATTTTCGGAAACAGCAACAAACCGGACAAAGCCTTTGTGGGGTTTGGAGCTGAACAGGTTATACTGGTCCGGGATGATCATGCTCGGAATCAAGTTTTGGGTGTCGTGGGAGGACGAGCGCTTGTTTTGACCATAGTTGAGTGCAAGGGCTTGGAGTTTCAGGTGGCTTGTTTTCCCAAGTCTCTTCCTTGTTTTCTCGATTAGATCAGGCGAAAGCGAAACCATTTTCAGCTGCAGTTATGATCCTCATTGAAAGTCATCTCACATCCCACATTAACTTTGTGTCTTTGTTTTTCTTCTTTTATCCATAGGATGTGCTCCTGTATGACTTTTTTGGTACATCTCCTCTTAAAAGTCGATGGCGAGTGATCTACGAATTCATGAAGGATAAAGACTTGCTTGACGGTTGCATTCTCGGGACATGTCAAAGCTTCGACGAGGAGAAGCATGATATACTATGCTCCGAATTAAAGCAGCTATATGTTGCTGTAACTCGAACGAGACAGAGGCTGTGGATCTGCGAGAGCAGTAATGACATGGATAAACCATTCTTTGACTACTGGAAAAGATTGTGCCTGGTTCAGGCAAGGTTGGTGGATAGCAATTTGGCGGAGGCAATGCAAGTCGCTAGCACTCTGGAAGAATGGAAGGCCCAGGGTTTTAAGGTTCCTTTTCCTACTCATCTCTTGCCACATTCATTTACGATTTTACCAGCAAGTGTCGTTATTGTGTACCTTTCGTAAAGCTGAATCCCATGCTCTTTCCCATTTGTCCCTTTTGAAGCTCCTTCAAGAAGGAAACTATCCCATGGCAGTTCTCTGCTTTGAAAGATCAGGATATATATATGGACAGAAACTGGCAAAGGCTTCAAGTCTAAAAGCAGATGCAGATCTGAAGCACACTTTGAGTCCTCAAGAAGCTTTGGGTCTCCGAAGACAGGCTGCTGAAATTTTCGAAGCCATTGGAGAGTCCCGGTCAGCCGCAGAATGTTATCATATGATAGGGGAGTACAAGAAAGCTGGTAAAAACTTTGTATCTATGTCCTTGGAAATGGAATAATCCATTACTGGATTGGCTTTGTGTTGCGATCCTATTGATTTTTGTTAATATGCAGGTACGATATATATGGAAGAGCGTCAGTATGCTCAAGCTGGGGACTGTTTCCGCCGGGGAGGTTTTTATGCTCTCGCCGCTGATTCTTATGCAAGTGGTCGTGTGTTCTCTAGTTGTATGTTGGTTTGTGTGGAAGGAATGCTCTTCGAAGTGGGTCTTCGACACATAGAGTCTTGGAGAAGCCAAGGTCTGACGTCAACCCAAGATATGCTCAAACTTGTAATGGATTTTCTCAAAACGGCTGCTCAGCATTACCACAGCCGAAAAGATAATAAATCCATGATGACGTACGTGAGGGCCTTCGATTCTTTTGGTGCCATGCGTGAATTCCTGGTCAGCATGGGATGCCTTGATGAGCTTATTTGCTTGGAAGTGGAACATGGTAATTTTTTGGAGGCAGCTTCAATTGCTCGGATGAAAGGTGACGTCCTTCTCGAGGCAGACCTTCTCGGCAAGGGTAAGTTCTTCAAACGTGCTTCTATGCTTATCCTCGGATACGTGCTCTCGTGTTCTCTATGGGGGAATGGAAGCAAAGGATGGCCTTTGAAGGCGTTCTCACAAAAGGAAGAGATGCTTCAAAAGGCAAGGACACTGGCCCAGTGTGAATCCGATGCCCATTTTCGCTACGTTGATTTGGAATCAAGCATTCTACTATTAGGTAAGAATCCTAGTTTGGCTCAAATGCAAAATTATTTGAGAGCCTGTAAGGAATGTTCTAACATTGCCGGTGAAGCATCATGCCTTCGAACCATTCTAGATGTTCATATTTGTGCAAACGCATTGGAATTCCAGTTGGAGGATGGTTCGATCCTCGAGGAATTGATATCTGCCGACTGGATGAGTGGTGAAACTCTGTTTTACTACTGGAGTTGTTGGAAGGACTTGGTAGTGAAGATAATTCAGTTGTTTCGAAGTTCAGAAAGCCAGGAATTAGCAGAAGACGAAAGGAGATACTGGCAGTTCTGCCTGGATTACTTGGGTGTTCGGGAGGAACATAAGATCAAGCAGATGCGTTATTCCCTCCTCCACAAGAATGCCAATTGGTGTAGAAATATCGAAAACAATTGTTCCCGAGCCAGCATGGCTTCTGCAGCTGAAATATATTGGCGCGGCCAGCTGATGTCTGTAGGAATGAAGGTCCTAAAAAAATTGAATAAGGTTTATCAGTTAATGATAAGAAGCCCCACATCGAACTTCTACCGGTGTAGGGGCCTCATTCGTATCTATGAGGCAGCGAGTTTTCTTTTGGAAGCCAATTTCTCGAGTCCCTCTTTTCACGAGCGGAAGACTCTACAGAGTTACTTTGAGGCATCGTCTAAGTCCTTTTTCGTCTCCGTATTTCCGAATGGATGGCAGCCATCTACAAAAGACATGATTTCCCTGAGGGAAACCGAGTCCTCCACAATACTACTGGAAAGGAATTTCATTGATAATGGTAGATTGAAGTACCAAATGTCAAGTGGGCAGATGGGCCGTATTGCAATGTTTATTCTCGGATCTGGTCGCCTCCATGAAGAATTTGCGGAAGTAATCGGAAAACATGTTGGTGCAGATTCTGCATGCGAGGCATTAATCAGGCACCTTATAGAAAATTTTGTCTTTCGTCCGACATGTCTGCTCATTTCAAAATTGTGCCAAGCATTGGAAGAGACGTACAAGATTGATTGGAGAAATGAGAGGGACTACATGAACCCTACTTGCTTCATGTACTTGATTGAGCGCCTCCTGATTCTTACGTGTAGTGCGGAAGGGCACTTCTTTGCTGCCAAGTCTTCCCTGTTGGAGTTTCTCATATGCCACCATGGGGAATTTGATGTCGGTCCCATCCCTGAGGATCTGTTAGCTAGATGTCTTCAGTTCATTTTGCAGGTGTCCTTGGGGCTTCTGAGTGATACGCACAGTCTGCAGGAATGGATCCAGAGATCAAACCTCAACTTGAACGAGTACTACTGGCAATTCATGCGGAAGTTGGTTCTCTTGGTTTGTAACCTTCAGTTGAATTTCGGTGACAATCCTATCGTACGGTTTCATTTGCATGATTTCAAACTGATGTCAAGGAAGTTAGCCCCAGAACTTGGCTCTATCCTTTTGCAATTTCTATCAAAGAGCTCAAGGAAAGCCAAGGCCGACATTCTTGCAGGGGAAATGCAGAAAATTGGCGACACGTTGATTCTGGTGAGTATCCATTATGACTGCTCGGGGCTGGTCTGTCCGAACTCCATCTTTCTTGACACCAGGGTCAATAAAACTAAGGACGACATGGTTCAAGTTCTCTTCCCCAACTTCCCAGTCCACAAGCCAACGGAGGACGTTGCGGAAGTTCGGGAGCAGCCTGTGATGGCCAAGGTAATTATGAAGGAATCATTATTTCCCTTATGCGAACAAGTTGGGTGTTAGCATGTTCTAATGGTTGTTCCTGCTGAGCAGGGGGGTGTAGTCCATGAGGAAGAGTACGTCGAGGAGAAGTGTGAGGAGGAGGAGGTTGACGCACCCCCACCAACATCGGAGGGTGTTCTTGCTGAGCAGGGGGTTGTAGTCCATCAAGAAGAGTATGCTGAGGAAAAGTTCGAGCAGGAGACAATTGATGTACCACCAGCGCTATCGGAGAAAGGCGGGAAGAAGGGGAAGCAGAAGAAGCACAAGGGGGGTGGTAGTAGTAAAAAAGGAGGCCAGAGGATACCACCAGCGCTATCGGAGAAAGGCGGGAAGAAGGGGAAGCAGAAGAAGCACAAGGGGGGTGGTAGTAGTAAAAAAGGAGGCCGGAGGAGGTGAATGAAACAAAGGATGTTGGTTCGTCTGTAGATGCTTTTTGTGTCCTCTTGATGATTTCTGGAGCCTTCATCCTTTTACCCTTCGAATTTAGGAAATACTGGTTTACTCGTGTTCTTCATATGATTTCTCTACATCGATCGAAACTTCTTCCCGTGATTCACTGTAAGTTTCTTTGCTAAAGCAGGTCGGTTCCGGTGATTCCCCACAATCATAAATGTATCAGGACATAAACTCCCACTATCTTAAACCCAAACTGAGTGAAGCCAAAATTCTAGAAGACGAGCTAATGCCTGCCTTGAGGGAGAACCTGGCTCCTTTGTCCTGAACACTTACTTTCAAATAGACTCAAGCAGTGGGACGTGGATAGATTTCGGGCCCTCTTTCTTTGCCTCCTGAAGCATACCCTTCTGCTGCATATGGTTAAGGTTGTTAACCTGGCTTTGGACAAAAACAATTCTTACTCCCGAGGAGTCGCAGTCCAGCAGATTTAACATGTTGGAGACTTGACCATCTATACCTGTAAGATGTTCAGGCAAACTTTGATCTTTGATTCTCAGCTCCACAATAATATCCTGAACTATTAATTGGACGAATCTGCCTTCCCTGCAGGACGACAATGAAAATAGAGTAATTACATGGAATTCAGTCGCCGTAGTGATCGTCATCTTCCTCATGAGATTCCGATACGATTAATTCCAAAAAAAAAGTTCTGTATTTTAAAATATTTATTTCCAAAGAAAAAAAGAAATGATTCAAAAGAGAAAGTGAGAAAAATAACAAGGCTCTGGTGGTTACCCCTGGATGGCTTTGCAGTCCCATCCGCTGATCCCGCCGACCGTCTTAAGTGCTTCCTCCCATTTCTTCACAACATCGTGGGCGTGTCGACCCTTCTGTTTGTCGAGGGCTTTCCGATACAACTTCGTTCGCAGCTTTACGTCGGCTGGATCTACCTTATAGAAAATAGGCAGTATGATTTTCCCGCCGACGTTCGAGCCTCCGCTGAGATCCACCATCATGTCGAGCTCCCTAAGGCACCACGCGCTGGATGCGTAGTTCTTGGAGAAGACGACGACGTAAACCTTGGAACTGCGGATCGCTCGCTCGAGCTCTCCCCCAATTACTTCTCCGCGACGGATCTCCTCGATGTCCTTGAAAACACGGAGACCGGCCCAAGTCATGCAGTTGCAGAGGTGGTCGACGATGCCGTAACGAGCATCAGGTCCCCGGAAGCTCAGGAAGACGTCGTACTCAGATGTGATGGAGGTGTGGGAATCTCGGCCACAGAAGTTTATAAATAAGTTTAAGGTAGTCAAAGATTCAGAAGCCGAGATTGATAAGAAATCAGGTTTGCTGTTTGAAGTTACCTGTGTTGGTGTTACTCGCTGCACCTTCCCTTCCTCTAATGCGTTGCTTCATAAGAAAGCCTGCAGTGATCGTCACAGCGAATGCCCCCACGACGGTGATCATTATAATCCATATCTGATCTGGTACAGGCATCGACTCCATGAAAGAGAAGAAGTGGACCGGTTCGAGTATCGCAAGAGGACGTTGTCGAATTAGACGCGGTGAATTTATAAGAGGGGATCTCTTTAAATTTCCTCCTAACCGAGTCGTTGAATGAATTGATGGGGGTAGAGGTGGCAAACGGGCGGGCTGGCTCGGCAGCCCGCCCGCTCGGCTCGTACTGTAGCGATCCGAGCTTCGGCTCGGCTCGCTACAGTAACGGGCTGGCTCGGCTCGGGCAATCGTCGACGAGCCGAGCCGAGCCAGCGAGATGGGCTCGCGAGCCCCGGGTTGGTGAGCCAGGCTCACCGGGCTAGCGAGCCGGCTCGCGAGCCTGTTATCGGGCCGGCTCGCGAGCCGTAATTAATTTTTTTTTTTTTTTTTAATTTTTAAAAATTTTTTTTTAAAATTTTTTTTTTTCAATTTTTTTTTATTTTTTTTGCAACGGTCATTTGACCGTTGGATTTTTTTAATTTTTTTTTAATTTTTTTTAATTTTTTTTAATTTTTTTTGAACGGTCATTTGACCGTTAGGCGTTAGAATTTTTTTTTTATTTTTTATTTTTTTTTTTTGCATCGGTCATTTGACCGTTGGATTTTTTTTATTTTATTTTATTTTTTTTTGAACGGTCATTTGACCGTTAGGCGAAATGACCGTTAGGCGTTAGAATTTTTTTTAATTTTTTTTAATGGTAATGTTACCGTTTGATAGATTTTTTTTTGTTTTTAATTTTAAAAAAAAAATCCACTATAAATACCACCAAACTCATAAAATTTTTTACAAACAAACTCTTCCTCTCTTATTCTCTTCTTCTCTTGCTCTCTATCAATTAATCGTGATCTAGTGCTTTCCTCTCGATATCGGCAAGCGGCAACAAGCTATTGTTCATTAATTGGAGTTTCGGTGACGGTATCATTTATTTATTTGAAATTTATTTATAAGATTTTGTTATTGTTTGTTATGGATCCACATAATTATAATATTAATGATGATGTTGACGAACTTAGGGAAATAAATGCTTCATTTTCAATAGAACAATCTTGTACACAAGCATCCGCATCCACCTCATCGCCTCAAAGAAAAAGAAATAAAACGTCAGAAGTATGGAAACATTTTAAAACGATAGAAATTAAAATTGGTGGAAAGATAGAATCTAGGGCTCAATGCAATTATTGTATTAAAAATTATTCTTATACTTCAGGTAGTTCAACGAGCACACTTGGTAGGCATTATGAAAAATGTCACTTAAATGAACAAAGTAAAGATCCTAGACAAAAAGTATTAGATGCTAGTGGTAGTGGCATATTTTCTTATTCACAAGATAAAATGAGAGAAGGAATAGCTAAACTTGTAGCACAATGCGAGTTGCCTTTAGCCTTTATGGATAGTGTTGAATTTGAAAATTTTATGAAAGAATATGCCACTCCTAATTTTAAGCGTATTCCTAGAAGTACAATTAGAAACGATATTATTAAAATGTTTAATAATATGAAGAATGAAGTAATTTCATTTTTTGCAAGTGCTCCTGCAATGTCTATTTGTATCACCTCTGATTTGTGGAGTGCACGCAATTCTATAGGTTATGTCGTAGTAACTTCTCATTTTATTAATGACTCTTGGCAATTAAATAAAAGAATTTTAGGATTTCGTAATTGTGAATATCCTCACACTGGTATTACTATTTATAAATATATTGTAACGATTTTACAAGAATATAATATTCAAGATAGAATATTTAGCATAACACTTGATAATGCTAGTGCTAACGATGTTGTTGTTTCACATTTTAAAAACTATTTTCAATTAAATAGTACATACGATTCTCTTTTTCATATGCGATGTGTTTGTCATATTTTAAATTTAGTTGTTAAAGATGGTATGACATTTGTTGCACCTCACATTGAATCAATTAGGACAGCAATTTCTTATATAATTGGGTCTAATTCCAGGCAACAAGAATATAGAGATTATTGTAAAGCTGCTCAACTAAAACCACGAAAATTAAAAACCGATGTAGAAAACAGATGGAATTCGACTTATTTAATGTTAGAAAATGCCCGACCATATTGGCAGATTATTTGTGCTTATATTAATGAGAAAACATCAAATATTAACCTTGATAAATCTATTTGCGATGTAGCTAATATATTTCTTGACTTTTTAAAACCGTTTTATGATGCTACAAATGAATGCTCGGGAGTTTATTATCCCACTTCTCATCTTGTTCTCCCAATTTTTATAAACTTAACTAGTAATTTTGCAAGATATCGACAAGTAGAAGAATTTAGACAAATACTTAATAAAATGGAAACAAAATTTAAAAAATATTGGCTTGATATTCCTTCTATTTTTTGTTATGCATGCATTATGGATCCTAGATATAAATTAAGAGGAGTATGTCTTATGGTTAATAAAATTTCTCACAATTTACAAACTACTCCTAAAGTTTCTGATGATCAAATAACTAATGGTATTGCCAGTTTATTTTCTTCTTACGAATCTAAATATTCTGATGTTTCTCGTTTACATGTTGGTGTTTCATCACATGCTAGTTCAAGCAGTGGAGGTGGAAATACTGTGCATTCACAATTTGGTATTGAAGATATTTGGAGTCAACTAGAAACAGATGTTCACTCTAGTTCTATGAGAAATGAACTAGACATTTATTTTGACACTCGATATCACTTTTCACGCGAACAAAACTTTAATATTTTAGATTGGTGGAAAACATTTTCCACCACGTATCCTATTCTTTCTATAATGGCACGTGATCTACTAACACCTCCGGTCTCTACCGTAGCATCGGAGTCTGCTTTTAGTGCAGGTGGACGTGTGTACGATGAACGCCGAGGACGACTAGCACCCGATCTCGTGGAAGCTCTCATTTGCATGAAAGATTGGAACAACGCCATTACGAGAAACCAACAACGAGAGGACGAAATACTTGAAGAATTTAAAAATTTGGATGTTGAAGATTAACATTGTAACTTTTTTGATATTTTGTACATGATTGACAATTACATGGGTGCCAACCTAGTTGGGATGTATGTAATTTGTAGTGATGCAAATGTCAAATTATTAGTTGTATACTTAAATTTGTTTTCAGCTAAAAATTTGTATGTAATATACAATTTATAAAATTAATTTCATAATTATTATTTTTATAAAAAATAATTTTATTTGTGTCGGTTGAGCTCGTTAGGCTCGGCTCGACTCGACTCGGCTCGACTCGGCTCGACTCGGCTCGTTCGGCTCGTGGCTCGCGAGCCGACTCGGGTTAAAAAAAATTTCGGATTGGCTCGTTAGGCTCGACTCGTTAAGCCCGTTAAGCTCGTTGAGCTCGGCTCGCTAAGCTCGACAGGCTCGATGAGCCAGGCCTTGATAGGCTCGGCTCGCTCGTTTGCCACCTCTAGATGGGGGAGACTTTTGTGTCCCCCTCTTTCAAGTCTTTGTATATTTATTTATAATTTTGAGTCATCCAAGACTTCCTCCCCGAAATTTACCGAGGACTCTCCCCCGTGAAAAATTGCATCGTTTCCCACCCGCTCACAAGAGAAAAAGAGAGGGGAACGAAACTTGGTCTTCTCTTCGGGACAGACTTTTTCCCGAGTCGTTGAATGAATAGATGGGGGGAGACATAATTGATGTGTCCCCCCCCCCCATCCTTCAAGTCTTTGTATATTTATTTTATAATTTTGAGTCATCCAAAAGTTTTCCTCTGTTGACTTTTGGATGAACAAGGCTCTGGTGGTTACCCCTGGGGGGCGGCTTTGCGGTCCCAACCGCTGATCCCGCCGACCGTCTTAAGTGCTTCCTCCCATTTCTTCACGACCTCCTGCCCGTGTCTATCCTTGTGTGCGTCGAGCATTTCCTGATATAGCTCTGTTCGCAGCTTTACGTCAGCCGGATCTGCCCCGTAGAAAATCGGCAGTATGATTTTCCCGCCGACGTTCGAACCCTCGCAGAGATCCACCATCATGTCGAGCTCCCTGAGGCACCACGCGCTGGATGCGTAGTTCCTGGAGAAGATGACGGCGTAGACCCTGGAGCCGCGGATTGCTCGCTCGAGCTCTCCCCCAATTACTTCTCCGCGACGGATCTCCTCGTCGTCCTTGAAAACACGGAGACCGGCCAAAGTCATGCACTCGTAGAGGTGGTCGACGATGCCGTAACGAGCATCGGGTCCCCGGAAGCTCAGGAAGACGTCGTACTCAGATGTGATGGAGGAGTGGGAATATCGGTCACTGCGTACAGACTCCATTATTGAGCTGAAATTGCTTATTTCCGAGCGCCCGCTGACAGAAGAAGGTCATGCGTATTGAATTGAATGGAGGAAAATAAAAAGAGTAGAAAGTGCTTTGGGTGGTGATACTTCCTCTTCCTTACGTCTGTCTGGATCCCATCAAAAGCGCTTTATTATCTAACGACTTTAAATTTCCTCCTCGATAAAAGACATCACACATATTAAGAAAGTGGTCGGCCACGTGAACAAGTCCCATTCCCCGGAATTTCCTCCTCGATAAAAGACAGCACACGGATCCGAGCTAGTAATTGGGAAAGTGGTCGGCCACATTCCGAAATTTCTTTCTTTTTCTACATCGAGACATCCCGAGTGTATATTTATTTTATAATTTTGAGTCATCCTTCAAGTCTTCCTTCGTTGATTTTTCCCCGGGAGAAGGCGACCGTTAAAGGATCGTTAAAGATTTGAGGACCAATTTGTAATTTTCTAGAATTTTTATTCAAGTAAGGCCAATTTGAAAAGGCAAACCAAATCCAGTTACTCAATTTCCAATTTCCAAAAAAAAAAAATGATGAGAAGAGGAATGGAATGGGCAAGGTAGCCTATTGCATTAATTTTTATGCGAAAAATTGTTTATATAATAAATGAGTAAGAAGAAGAATATTTACTTCCGTCAAAATGGCTGTTAAGTAGTGGATGATAGTGTCACAAAAGAGAGGCAGAGAAAAAAAGAAAAAGATTAAAAGTGCTTTGGAGATACAGACTCCTTCACCGAAATTTTCCAAATGGCACGCCCGTCGACATCCTTCTTCCATCAAGCGCGAGACATCCTGGCCAGCCACGCCCACATCATTTGACCATCAAAAGCGTGATATTGAAATGCCATCATCTAGAGACGCCCACACCACTGATGACATTAAAATCTCCCCATTCAGAGTCTTTGTTTGTTTATAAGTTTGTATGAAATTACTTCCCACTTGTTCAATAAAGGCGGCCAAACTATGTATACGTCTATCGCGAACAACTAAGTCGATGTCCTAGATCTGAGGACGTCTAGGCAATTTTCGAGATTTGTTGTCAAAACTGCCAGTCATGACTCAGCAACAGTCTGCTCAACGGTTCACTGTACCACAGAAAGAAAATCCCAACGGTAATTATCCTAAAATAAACTATTGTTATGAGCATCGGGTCCCCGGAAGCTCAGGAAGACGTCGTACTCAGATGTGATGGAGGTGTGGGAATATCGGTCACTGCGTGCAGACTCCATTATTGAGCTGCAGTTGCTTATTTCCGAGCGCCCGCTCACAGAAGAAGGTCATGCGTATTGAATTGAATGGAGGAAAATAAAAAGAGTAGAAAGTGCTGTCGGTGGGGATACTTCCTCTTCCTTTCGTCCGTGTGGATCCCATCAAAAGCGCGTTATTACCTAACGACTTTAAATTTCCTCCTCGATAAAAGACATCACACATTTCCTCGAAATTTCGTTCTTTTTCTATATAGAGACATCCGGAACAGGAACAACAATGATATATCTTATTTTGTAAACTTATATCTTATTTTGTAAAATTTTTTATTCCATTACATTAATATTGTACGACTCCTGGTAATTTTACATTAGTAACGGTGGAGTTTTGGAGACGAGGAGGGTGTAAGAAAGATACACAAGCAGCAGCAAGTAAGTAAGAAAGAAAGGATTAACAAAAAAGAAAAAAGAAAACGAAAGAAAGGATTCAACACAAACGATCCAATCCACAAAGGAACCAATTAAACTGGATTTAAGTTATCATCCTGACGTCCGTCGATTATCCCCCCATCTCTCTCCCGACAGTCACAGACAGACAGACAAACTCCTCCCCTCTGACTCATGTCCCTGTAATAAAATCATTATAATAAAACCATGTAGTAATAAAATCTTAAAAGTACCCAACACGCCCCCTTTTTAACCAATCACTTCTCTCTTTGCCTTGTTCCTGCGTCCATGGTATATAAAGTTTGGGTTTCTCTTGGGTTAACAAGGAAGGTGAGTGAGTGAGGGAGGAAAGTAAAAAAATGCAGCCGAAAGATGATCGCCCCACCCCACCTTTACCAGTAAAAAAATGCTTTCGGTGCGAAACTTGGTCTTCTTTTCTAGAGAGACTTCCTCCCCGAAATTTCCCGAGGCACGCCCACGGGACTCTCACCCATGAAAAAATAGCATCGTTTCATGCCCAATGATCAATACGTTGAACGCCCTAAAATTCGAGGACTAAACGGCGAGTCTCGGATTTTCCTACTAAACTCGAGCTATTGAGCCGGACATGGGAAAGGACGAGTATCACTGGTTTGAGACTAATCGGATAGGCTGAAAAATGTGTGCATATTTGTTCTGATTTGGTTAAACCTTCTCCACGTCTATGACTACTTGCGCCTTCTGCTCTAAGTAATGGCATGGCAAAAAAGACGCGGAAATTTCCATCATGTAAAGCGTTTTCTTTTCCTATTATTTTATTTTTATTTAAATAAAAGTAAAAAATTTCCACCGTCTGAACAACCCCACCGCGTTTTATTAGAGTGTCCGGGGGGCGGGGGCGGGAATAGGATTCCCGCCATATTTCTCCCGCCAGATTTGCGGATTCTTCCTTTTGCAGGAATATGCTGTCGGCCGTGTCACGGACCATTTCGAGGGATGACATCCACTGACATTGGATTTAATCCTTCCCTGAATTTCATTTTGATATTTCATTGTTGAAAGCCGTCGAGGGAAAAAGAGTATTATGTTTACTCTCCAACCTCGACATAGATTTTTAAATTTATGCATATTAATTTTATTTATTAGTCTTTGCAATGTTGTACGAGGCAATGATTTCGTAAATGGGTTTGTTAGATTGTTCGACAAACGAATTTGTGGAACATTAATATTACTATCCTTATGAAGATCATATGCGAAAAATAATTTTAGTGACGTGTATTTTGTTTAATCTGACATTAATCATCGTAAACATATCATAAATTTCTATAGTCTTAGAATGGCTTGATGATGTGGTAGTAGTTGTCTTACATATGTCTTCAAGATATAGTTGTATCACCACATATAAATAAATATGCATTATACCTCTAAGGTATAAAAAAAAAATGATTAGTTTCATTCTAATGTCTTTTTTTGGCGAAAAAAGTATATCTTGTTAGTGAATTCACATAAAATAATATATCTAGTTGTATATGGCAAGCAAGATATACTAGTACTCCAATTACACTTTTGTTATTTATTCAAGGTTGGAATAGATCTTTATTTATATAATGAGATCTTACAATTATTGAACAATACAAATGGTGTGTGTTAACGCAAAAATCTCACGATCTGTATATAGACCAGAAATGGCGTACAAATTGTCGTATTGAAAAAATAGCGGGTACAATCTCTAGTCACGGACAAAGCACGTGAGTCCTCTGATTCTATACTCGTAAGATATCCGAAATATAAATGGGCTGAAGCTCTGGCAAATATCTGCTGGAGCTTTAGGGAGATATGTTGATGAAGACGTT
>CM042890.1:11294183-11316192 GCA_023653495.1 Melastoma candidum | reverse complement strand
TTCAGGAAGCATTACAGGTTCAACTCCAGATATGTGGAGCACCAATTGTGTCAGACTCCATTGAAGCAACTCTGCACTACCAGATGGCATACAGAGTACAGAACCATGCGCTGGACCTGAAGCTAAATGAATCAGATGAAGCCTTGCTAATCACAGCAGATTACTACAATCTGAAGGCTCCCACATGTGTTCATGTTCCAAGACAGATACCGCGTACAGAACTGTTGAAGCTACTACCTGAGAAGTGGGTCACTGACTATGAACAAATCAAGAAGCGAACTGAACCAGTTGTTCCTATCCAGTCTACCACCTCCACCTTCATTAGAGACAAGGATGGGACAGTCACCATCAAGTTTGACAGACCAAAGGATAAGGAACCATCGGCACCGCCTCTTTTCCCAAGCATGTTCATGGTACAACCAGTACCCAAGGAAAGGAAACCAGATTCACTCAACAGAATCATTCATTCATTCAATGGACAAGGAAAACCTTCCTACTTCTTCAAAGATAGACATTCTGGACATTGTTTTTGGGATGACACCCAATGTGATCCAGGTTGTGACTGTGATCAACCAGAAGAAGAAGATAACAGACGAAGAAAACGAAGGCCTTGCTGCAAAAGAAGACACTCTCCCGTCTTTGACAATGACAGTGACAGTGATAGTGATGCAGAAGATCCTTGCACAAACCCCATAAAGAATATGGGAAGACCCGGACTCCTTGGTCAACCTTCAGGGAAATTTGACTATGTAGTCAACTATGATTTCCCAACCCAGAACTCAGAGATTGGTCCTATTATCCCTACAGGATGGGATAATCAAGATAAACCATCTGCATCATCTTCAGCATCCGTATGGAAGAAGAAATTGCCAACAAAGCCTCCTCAAAAGATCCTCCCATGCTACAAGCCAATTTTGAAATGGCAGAAGAAACATCCAGAAGAACAGGTTCTACCACCAGCCTTAGTTGACACAAGGCCACCAGTGAAAGAACAGTCTTTTGGAAGATGCTCACATGAAGTAGAGTTCAGCCCTCTCCAGACTACTCCAATGGTTATGATGATGAGACATGACCCCCATCATTATACTTTCCCACCAACTGAGGAACATACGGTCGATAATGTGAAATACATGGCAAAGATTCCAGTTCCTACAGCAATAGACAAGAATGGACGACCAACGGAGAACAGCATGGCAGAAACAGTCTTGAACTGGCAAAGCCAGAATGCATTGATCCAGAATGATGCCTTATGTAGCATCAACAACAAGATCAGCACATTCCAGAATCACTTCTTGACAGCTGAGAAGACCTTACATGAGAAGCTTGATGGACATCATGAACTTCTCTATGAAAGAATTGATGCTGACAATGAGAAGATGCATGAGGTACTACGAGTCCTTCAAAGGAACTTAGATGACCTTGTACAAGGTAGATTCCCTTCATACTTCAGAGCTGACCCGGAGGAAGAAATTATCAAACTCAAGAGAAAAATAAAGGCTGTAAAAGAAAGAACTTCTTCCACTCCCCCAAGTAGGCCAGCTGATCCTTTTGGTTTTAGCAGACCCTCCTTCTATTCACCTCTGCAGGAACATGCAAGAGGATATAACCTATTTGCCCCTACAACAAAGCGAGATGTTGCAGAACTCAGGGACATCGCCAAAAAACAGCAGAAGGAGGATCATAAAAGGAAAGAAATAAAAGAAGGGAAGAGAAAGATTCCTAGCTCCGCCACCACGGACAAGAAACGACAACCAAGTCGGTCAGGTTCCACCAGTTCCCCTAGTCAACCATTGCCAAGACAACACTTATTCATCAGAGAGAGACCACCTCCAAATAATCTTCCCAGCCCTCAGGCTACGTTCTAATCAGATGATTCGGAGGAATCAGAGATAACTCCCTCTGAGAATTATACAGATTCAGATGGATATGATAAGGCCACCTCGGACCAAGTTAATGAGTACACCTCGAAGATCTTTATGACCAGGTGCACCTTAGGAGAGAAAGACCTTCAGATCCTTCATCCGACACTACATCAGATTCTTTGGAAGAAACTATATCAGGCTCCTCGGAAGAAGAACATCCTCAAATTTTGATGGCCGATAGAGAACCTGAAGTTTATGAACCCGAAGATGCAGATCTCTCAGAACAATCTGAGGAAAGACAAAGGCCAAACCCCGGCACCGGAGACAAGCACAATCTGCGGTTTACATTAGATGATATCCGCTGGGATAAGTGGGCAGATAGATTAAAAGAATTTCATTCATGGTGTTTGTTTAAGAGACTCACAGTCTTCTCTTCGATTGATATTCTTTCAGAACTAACAGCCAGGTTTAAAGGCATCTTAAAAACCTGGTGGGATCTTGTTCCTGAACCTACACAGATCCAGCTACTAAGCCTTCAGTTCCAGGAATTCCTGAGCCATGTCCATGCACACTTCATTGGAAATCCTGACAACCAGATGGATGAAATGAGGAGAGAATTCTTCAAGAGAAAGTGCTGCTCCTACAACAAAAAGGAAGTAAACAGGCATTTCAAGCGAATGATCCATCTATTCCTCAACCTTGGAGCAGATAATGCGCTAAAGCCAGTATTCCTATCGTCAGTATTAGAAGACATATCCTCTCTGGTTGAAAAAGAGCTAGCAACCAAGAACCTTAGAGTCATGGATCTTACCATGGGACAGATCGTACAAGCAGTACATTTTGCCATAAATGAACTTTGCCAAAGGAAAGAGGTAATACGCACTTACCTTAAACATGATAGAAAACTTGAAGCTGCTTGCAGGCCTCCAAGATATACAACCAAGTGCAGCAAAGAATCATGTGACTGCTCAAAGAAATCCAGACGATTTTCCAAGAGCCACATAAGTCCCAAGTCTCATCACAAGAAGAGAGACAAGAAGCACATACCTCAAAGATGGGCAAAAAGATACCCAATTAGATTTGCTCCTCAAAAAAGGAAAAGGTTTTTACGATTCAAGAACAAGAATTCCCCAGGAGTCAAATCTTCTAGATGTTTCGTCTGTGGCAAAAAAGGACACTATGCGAAAGAGTGTCCTCAAAGTCAGAAGAAGTTTGTGGCACAATTGGAAGCACTCACAGGTGTGACACTGCAAGATGCAGATGTGGAATCAATCTTCTCTATGGATGATGAGCCAACCATATGCTGCCTAGAAGATGAACAACTTAGCTCAACCCATCAAATAGAGGATTCTGAAGATTCTGACTATCGAGAGATTTATACCTTTACCACCATTTCAAGGCATCCTCCAAAATCAAATGGAAGAATCCCTTCTATCTATACAAGATCAATTCCTTCTTGTGAATCTAGTTCGAAGAGAGAAGAGGAAAATTCCCCACTCATGGATACTAGAGAAGAAAGTTCCCCAGATTTGCCGTTTATTGCAACAACAAGAGTTTCCCCCCATATCAAGGTACAGATTTATTTCTCCAAGTATCACAGGCCTATTCAGGCTATTGCTTTTATTGATACAGGAGCGGCTGAGAGCATGATAAACCCAGCCATGGTACCACCAGACTTCTTAGTCCCAGAAGTTAACACCTATAAGGCGGCATCCAGTAAAACCTTCTCAACTTATCTCAGGACAAAAATCATAAAGGTCATGATTTTTCCCACTTGCACTATTAGTTCTGCTATTGTTGCGACTGATCTTCCAGGAAAAGATCTTGTCCTTGGATGGGATCTACTGCACCAAATTCCAAGCTTGAGATTGCTACCAACAGGAATCCGTTTTAAGTCAAGCTTCAAACCATTTGTACAACAAGAAAGGATGTATTCGGTACAACCAGCAGAACAGATCAAAGAACTCTTCAAGCCCATGTTTGCAGAAAATCATCAGGAGTTTTTAGCCAAGTGCCCAAATCCGTTGTGGAAGAATCCTCAATTCTTTGTCAGCTTGCCATTCAAACAGAATGAGGACATCACTCCTACAAAAGCAAGCCATCCGGGATTGAATCCTGAAGATGCTATAAAGATTTATGAGGAATGCGAAGAACTACGGAAACAAGGATTGATAGAACACTCTACTTCCCCTTGGGCGTGTCAAGCCTTTTATGTCAATAAGAGATCAGAACAAGCTAGAGGGAAAAAGAGAATGGTGATCAACTACCAACCATTAAATCACTTCCTGATGGACATCAGCTTTCCCCTTCCAAACAAAACAGCTTTGTTCTCCTCCCTAGCCAAAGCTAAGGTATTCTCAAAATTTGACCTTAAAAGTGGTTTCTGGCAGATTGGAATCCAGCCCGAAGAAAGATGGAAGACAGCATTCTGCATTCCCAATGGACACTATCAATGGAAGGTCTTACCATTTGGGTTAAAGACTGCCCCTTCACTTTTCCAAAAAACAATGACTCATATCTTTGGATCTCTGCAATCATCTGCTCTTATTTACATTGATGATATTTTGCTATTTAGCAATGATCTCACTTCTCATGAAGCTTTGCTAAAGGAGTTTGCGCAACTCTTAAAACAATATGGGATCATGCTTGCAGAGAAGAAAGTACAGCTGTGCACCACTACCATTGACTTCTTAGGAATGAAACTGGCAGACGGACAATACTACCCTGGACCACACATAGCGCAGGAACTTCTCAAGTTTCCTGATTCACAATTAACGGTCAAACAGGTACAACAATTTCTGGGTATTGTAAATTATTTGAGAGATTTTGTCCCAGGAATCAGTCAGTATACCAGCCAGTTGGAGAAGCAACTAAAGAAGAATGCACTACCGTGGAATGATGCTCAAACTGAAGCAATTAAGATTCTCAAGACTAAATTGCAGAACCTTCCCCCACTTCAGATTCCTTCTGATGGAATCAGGGTCTTGCAAACAGATGCAAGTAACGAATTTTGGGCTGCTATACTCTTGGAAGAAAAGGAAGGACAGAGAAAAGTTTGTGCATACAAGTCAGGAAAATTCAGCCATGCAGAACAACATTATCACTCATCGATCAAGGAGATATTAGCAGTCAAGTATGGCATCAAGAAGTTCGAGTTCCACTTAGCAGGACACCATTTCTTAGTTGAGACAGACTTCAAATCATTCAGCTCAATGATGAATTTCAACACAAAGATTGTACCTAGCGCTCAACTGTTGAGACTGTCAGAATGGTTCTCTCAATATACCTTCACAGTCAAGCACATCAAAGGTAAATTAAATGTGGTTGCTGATTTCTTATCAAGATCATTTGATATAGCTAATCCCAGACTCTTAGAGCATCCTAAGCTGCAGGCTATGTTTACTACTCATATTCAAGGAAAGCCTCGAAGAAATCAGGCTACAGCAATGCCCCTAGAAATCCATAGGTGAAATGAATTGTTCAGATTTGATTATGCTATGGATATTCTTGCTCAACCTTATACCAGGATGGAATACTACTTAGAACAGATTTTCCAGAAACATGGCCAGATATTTTTTCCAGTGGAAGGATTGCACCCTACTTATCCATTCTTACATCTCTTCCCCATACGACCACAAGAGATCTTTCCAGAAGATTTGAAATGGTTTCTTTGGTACTTTTTCCATTCACACACCACAGCCTTGGAATTCCCAGCAGCTGACATGCTACAATATTTAGACAGCTTTGGAGACCTCTTTGTCTACTCCCCACACAAGCATCCACATGCTTATTTGGCTGAGGTGCTATCATGGTTTGCACCATTGGTTCAGTGGAAGATATGGTTCGAAGAACATGCATACCGCTACCAGAAGTGGCCGGGAATCACCGTTAACTCAATTTTTCTGTTTTGCAGGAGATGGCATTACAGTGAGGAAGCACATTCATTAGTTTCTATAAATACGGTTGATGAATTCTCATGTTTGCCTAACTCAATTGCTCTACATTATGGAGAATTTGAAGACATGACAGCTCTCTTGCCACATGCTGTTCCACCCTCATACCATCCAGGCACACCAGAATATCAAGATGCAGCATACAACCGACAGTGCCTCACAGAAAAGCTTTGCATACTGAATGCGTGCCCATTCCCAACAGACGAAGACCTTTTGGCCCAAAGGATTTTAAGGATAAACATGACTCATGTTTGGAACCTCTCAATGGCCCTGCACACCCATTCACAAGCCCAAACGGACTGGGATGCAGTTGCAGAAGACATACTTCTTAGTATTGATCTAACAGGCCCAGGATCGTCACAAGGCCCAGATCAGTCACAAGGCCCAGATCAATCAGCCGGCCCGTCAACAAGGCTCAAAAGGCTCCCGAAAGATAAAGACAAGGACCCACATGGAAAGAAGCCAAAGACTCACCAGTAATTCCCACATGCTAAAAGGACAAGAAGATAAGATCGAATCTTTTCACAGGACATCAAGATAAGATCAGATCTTCCAGCTCACCAAAGCACTAGAAAATTAGTTTGTAACGTGGACAATCCACAGCCTAGTTTTCTTTTCTAGTTTTCGCTATAAATAGCTACCTCTTGTATCATTGGAAAAACAAGTCTCGAGCAATATAGAAGTTTTCCCAAGAAAAACCTCTCGAGCACTACTTTCATGGCGTTCTAAACACTTATAGGGTATTAACCAGGGCAGGCAGCATAATCTTCTAGATCTCTCACCAAATCTCTCTACCTTCGATAAACCCAAAAAAATTAGAAAAACCCAGAAAACCCAGAAACTCCATTTCATGTCTTTACTATCTCATGTTCATAGAGTGTTTGTGTTTATATTCATTCTGTCTCTTTTATTTCCAGAATTATCCAGGTTCTGCTTCACTCTCATGATCTACTGCATATCACCAATCATCCTCATATTCTGCTGATCCCGGTGAATTCCTCTCCTATACTCTTCTGTCTATTTATCCTCCAGTTGATGTGTTAAAGAGTTGTTTACAGCAAGCATATTGTTTCCTTGAAAGAATCTCTCTAGGAACCGTAAGGCTATCTACTTCGCCAGTAAGTGCCACTTAGCCAGGAGGGCGTTCGGCCATCGGCTTGATATTGATAGCAGGTGAAGGATGAGACCTCCGAGGAAACATTGCCTCTGTAAACCTCCCTTTCCCAAAAGCTGGTGGATGCATAGCCACTTCCATATAGCCATTCACCGTAGACGATTTAAAGAACCCATGTGGAAATCTCCAAGACATCTTAGTCGTCTAGGATATAATATTAGATGGTTAACTAAGTACATAGAACTCAAAGTCCAGAAAACCATCTTAAAACAAGTTGAAGTCTTCCTAGAATATGATCTCTGTGATAAGCCAGACAAAGACTGGTTTATTACTCCTTATGAAGGAAGATATGCTAGAGCCTGGAAAAAACTGAAAGACCATGTCTAGTACCGAACCTATCTGATTTGGTATTCTAAAAATTATCTGTACTGGAATTCTATGTAGTACTCTTTTCTTGAAAGATTCTGTCTTTTCTCTGTCTAGATACAGCTTGTTGTATTCCTACTTCGTACTCTATATTCCGCTGCTTGTATACAAGTTTGTGTCTTGTATCCTCTGTGTCTTGAAGTATAAGTTGTGTCTATACAACAGTATCTTGGTATCAGAGCCCGTACAAGTTTGAGTACATACTTGTCCCCTTCGTTTTCTTCTTTTTTTCAGAGAGAGAGAGAGATAGAGATTATTACTCCTGCCTGACGTTAATACCCTGCCTTGCCACCATGAATAGCCTCATAAACCTTGACCACAGCTCGTCTTCCAGAGCTGTCATACATTTGAGCAACCACATGAGTGTCTGTCTAATCACAGTTTTCAAATTAACAAATCATTTACAATAATTGTTTCATGACATTATTGCATTTCATTTGTAAATGCATACACATATACGAGTGCGATTAAGCAACAATATAAACTTATCATGCATCGATTACACTGTTGCATGATACTAATCCAATCCTTCTTTCTACTTTCTTTTCGAGGTTTAATTCTCCAACATGGCTCCTCGAACGGGACTAGGGATAAGGCATGTCATTACAAATCTTCAAGCATAAGAATACCAAGGATACCATGGCGGCAACCAAGGTTTAAAGCCGCATATCCAACGACACAAAGGCCAAAGCAATCCTGACAACTGCTAATGCCCAAAGCAAACAGGAAAACCAAAGATCACCCAACGACTACCAAGGTTCAAAACCGAATCTACAACAATATAAAAACCCCAAGGAGGTTACATTTCAAAAGGCCAATCTCCATCGACATCAAGACTAATGACAAACCAAAGAACTATCCACTGACATGTCACTATCGTGGAACGTCATCCCCCACTAATCAACAACCGCTCCAAGGAAGCAGAAGCAACTCTATTACATCATCAGCTACCACAACTTCTGCACCAACAAGAACGTCTTTCTTAGCTTTTTCGTCGAAGCTATATTCTTCCGCTCATCCCAAGCCCCGATCCTCAACATCGGGCGACTCAGACAAGGGCAATCCCTTTTATAACTTAAGCCTTGATTCTCAACATCAGGCAACCTGACCAGGATCGACAAGAGGCAATCCTCCAATTTACATGTCAAGCCCTGATCCTCAACATCAAGTAATCTGACAAGGGGCAAATCCTCTTACATGCATCCCGTCGTCGACTTTCTTCACCTTGCCAGCAATACATTTTAGCACAAGGGGCAAACATCAACCTTCACAATGACATCACGATATCAGGACACCTGCAATCAATCAACCTTCAAATACGATCACTCGACGTTTACAGAGATTCAGCCTCATTGTTTCTTTGATAACAAGAACGGGACGAACGCCAGATCCAAAGCATCCCCATGACAAAAACATGAACCAGATTCTTCAAGAGACGGCAAATACATAGCGTGACCGGCATCAGAAGCTCCCATTTGCGTTACCCGCCTTTCAACAATTCATTACATGTCTGGCGGGGCCACCGATACTCAAACCACCAAGATGAATCGTTTGGGGCAACGCTTGCATAACAGCTTCCCACTACACCAAAGAACATGCGATCTACCTAACAATGACGCGCACTCGGACTGTGGCAACTCCCATCAAGCTCATCCACGCTCATTACATGAATGACCTATTACCCACCCAGGCCCGCCACCTGAGAGGACAATTACCTGCCCAAACCCACCTTAGAGGGCAACCAACAATACACATCCAAGGATAATCAACTGGACGACCATAATCTCAGACAGATCCTGTGGAACGCAAGAGATTCCGGAAGACAATTTGCTCTGAAATTACAAAGGATCGTTCGCTATCAAGCACACCCTTTCAAAAAAAAAGAAAAAAAAAACAACCACATTAACGGAGAAAGACTGCCACGAGCACTCAACGCAGACAATCTTCAATGTTACTGCGCATGAAAGGGAGTATTCGTTCTTTGTTTAATACTTTCATATTTCTGAAAATAAGTTACATGAGCTCACTTATTTTAGCCCTTATCGCATGTTGACGAAGGCGTGGGTGGTAAGGTGGTAAAGTTTTTAGCCAAAGCCTTAAAACAGTTTCGAGCCAAATCTTCGAAATATTCTTCGTTGTCAACAAAACAACGGAACAATATGAAAGGGAAGTATTCGTTGCCAAGTTAATACTTTCTTTGCAAAAAACATGTTACATGAGCTTACATGTTTCTTGCCCTATGTTGGTCTCATAGGTACATAAACATCATAAGCAGACAACAACAGGCGCGGGCGGTAGGGTGGTAAAGCTCCAAGCAATGTTGGGGCAAAACTTCAAGCAGTCTTGGAGAAGCCTTCGTTTCACATAAAAGTACTATTCGTTCCTTAATTAATACTTTCTGCACAAAACAGGTTACACGAGCTTACTTGTTTTGCCCTTTGACTTGTCTTATAGGTACATGAACATCCTAGACAGACGACGAAGGCGAGGGTGGCAGGGTGGAAAAGTTTCGAGCCAAAGTTTCGAAACATCCTTCGTTGGCAAAATGATGACGCACATTAAGACAACAATACAAGAGTAATCCTCGGAATAAATCTCTGAGCGATCCTGAGGCAAATTCCTGAGAGATCAAGGGACAAATCCTTGAGATTTCCTGGGGTAAATCTTCAAGCGATCCTGGGGCATGCCTTCGAACCATCTCGGGACAAGACTCCGAGGAATCTTGGATAATTCTCAGTTGACAAAATGACGAATAACATGAAAGGGGGCACATAAACAACCTAGACAAACGATAAGGCAAAGGTGGCCAGATGAAAAGTTTCGGGCCAAAATCTTGAGCAGCCTTAATTGTCAAAACAACGATATACATGAAGGGGATACAACAACATCCTATCATGCCAATGAAGACAACTTTCGAATCAAAGCTTCGAAACTCACGATCCACAAGACAACAAATTACATGAAAATACATGAGTGTCTTAAGCAGACAACAAAGACAAACGATGAAGTTTCAAACCAACGCTTCAGAACAATCTTCGTCAGCAAACTTCTTTATATCCCCATGGAGTCAACTGGGGCAAAGAATATAGACAATACACATGAAAAGGGAGAATCATACAAATATTACTCTCTTCATCAAGCTAAGTGAAATTACATGAGCTCATTTTACTTACGTCCTTTGTCTCGTGGGCAGGTACAAGAGCTCCTCACATGAATGGTACAAAACTCCTATGGCAAAGGCGAGGGCGGTAGGGCGGCAAAGCTTCAAGCCAAAGTCTTGTGGCAATTTCGTCAATCCTTCGACTCCATCGGACGAAGACGCAATGACGAGATCATACAAAAGGGAAGTACCAAAACTCTACTTCACCTTTCTTACAAATGAAGTTACACGAACAAACTTCATTCTTACTCTAACAAGAACAAGTCGCACGAACTCACTTGTTTCTCACCATCTGTTTGATAGGTACATGAACTCCTTTACACAACAGACGTCAGGCAAAGGTAACTATTTCGTCAAACCTTCGATTCCATTCGACGAAGACGCAATGACGGAATCATACAAAAGGGAAGTACCAAAACTCTACTTCACCTTTCTTACAAATGAAGTTACATGAGCAAACTTCATTCATACTCTGACAGAAACAGGTCACACGAACTCACTTGTTTCTCGCCATCCATTTGATAGCTACATGAACTTCCTTACACAACAGACGCCAAGCAAAAGCAATTTCGTCAAACCTTCGACTCCATCGGACGAAGACGCAATGACGAGATCATACAAAAGGGAAGTACCAAAACCCTACTTCACCTTTCTTACAAATGAAGTTACATGAACAAACTTCTTCTTACTCTAACAGAAACAAGTCGCATGAACTCACTTGTTTCTCGCCATCTGTTTGATAGGTACATGAGCTTCCTTACACAACAGACATTAAGGAAGAGTAACGACATCGTCAATCCTTTGATTCCTACGGACAAAGACGCAATGACGAAACACATAGAAAAGGGGAGTATCAAAACACTACTTCACCTTTTATATAAATGAAGTTACATGAGCAAACTTCATTCATACTTTAAAAGAAACAAGTTACATGAGCTCACTTGTTATCTGTCCTTTGCTTAGTGTAGGTACATAAACATCCTACATTACAGACAAAGGCGCGGGCGGTTGGGTGGAAAAATTTCTAACCAAAGCTTCGAAATTGCCTTTGTCATCACCAAAGATGACCGTACTAAAAGGGAGTAACGTCTACACTGCTCTCTAACAAAATTTCTCATAATTCCCCAGATGGAGTAGTATCTCCATCTCCCCAGCTGGAGTCCTGCCTTCATTCAAGCTGAAGTTGATTACATACGTCGCATTCTTCAGCAAGGATATAAGCATATTCTTCCAGAACTATCATCGAGATGGACATATCCATCTCATTTCCCCATCGGAAATTTTATGTCATTATCTCCCCAAGTGAGAGTCGAAGTACATGAGCTAACTTCGTCTTTGTCCGTTGTCAACTGTGTAGGTACATGGGCATCCACACAGTACGGTACAAACTCCTGGGCAACGGCGAGGGTGGTTGGGTGGAAGCCGTTTGATTCAAATCTCAAAGAATATGACTGGGGCATGAAAGTGCAAACACTTTCCCCTCGAAAGTGCACAAGAGCACTGCGGAGGTTTGAGTATCTAAACCTGTTTATTTCTGAAGCATTTGTGTGCTCATTTGCATATAATTCGAAAATTTTTAATAAAAATGCTTCTGAGCGAGAGTGGAGAAGGCAAGCCTTTTCCTAAACACTTACCCAGAGTGATGAGTGAAAACACTGTAAGGATTCATACACAAGCATTCATGCGGATAATGAATCCTTTGACAAAAGATGCTCTAAACCGAGATGAGATCGAGCATTTCTTCTCTATCCCATACACGAAATGTCAACCATTGCTAACCCCTTTCGAGCCAAAGTTGAAGTTTTCGTATGCACTACACCTGACAAGTCTAAGGACTGCCTCACATCGAGGTTAAAAGGAGATCTCGTGGCTAGAACCGGAAGCAACGGACCGTAGAGGCAACACTTCCTCAAGGATCAAGCGAAGAGGCATCATCAACAGTCAAGCTCGCCAGTTAAGTCGTCCCCAAGGATGGAACTTCTCCAACAATACTACAAGAAGTACAAATTTCCAAGGAGTCCAAAGCATCTCCAAAATGATTATAGAAAAGAAAGCGGGGCAAATTCTTATGATCCAGTAAAGAAAAAGCAAAATCAACGCAAAGACCAAAGTCTTCAAAAGCAAAGCGCAAGATAAAAGTCAAAAGAGCAAAATAAAGCACCAGGACCGACATTAACGGTCGCAAGAGCAAAGGTGACATTTTTTCAACAAGTCAAGTGAAAACATTCCTCAAAGCGGATCATCAGCACCTAACACTAGGCCAACTATTCATCCCCAACGGAATGCCTAAGCTGGCGAGCCGTCTGAAGGATGGAGAATTTGCTTGAACGGTGAAAACTCTACGGTTAAGTAGCTTCCGATGAGGTCCTTAAACTCTTTCTTTCAAACGACTGATTTAAACTTTCAATCTGAAGGCCTTATGCCAAACCACATGATAACTCGAGCAAAGTCTCCTTCGACCGGTACATGAGCATCCATGTCAAAGGAATTATGAAATCCAACTGAAATGACTTTTAGAAATGAGAGGGAAACACAAGAGGAATCAACAAATCTTCTCTGCTCTCGCTTAGAAATATGCTTTTAAAGAGAAGACAAAATGAAACATAATGTGCATGTACATTTCGTTGTTTTGTTTTCATTGTGACAAATGATTTTTTGATGAGCATTTTAGGTGCAGGTTTTCGAAACATAATTTCAGGTATTCCTAATATCCTTGCGAGAAAATCTTTCTAGATTCCCTCACAAGGAGGGGCAAACTGTAATACCCCAAATTGTTAGGCTAAAACCTGCGAGCCCATCATACATAAGATGAAATGGCTCCAAGCCTAAGTCCATTTTGTTAGACCGCAGCCCGACTTCAAGCCCACTTCTTTTTATGCCTAAGCCCAACTTCAGCCCGTTCTTTTTTTTACAAATTTGAATTTTTATACATATATTTCCCACACAAACAATCTGAAGGGGGTCGTATACTCTGAAGGAAAATCTTCCTTGTCCCCCCTACTCCCACCTGCGAATAACAACCTCCCGACATTCCTTACCCCCCCAAATCTTCCAAGGACAAAGCACCATCTTCCCCATTAATGCCTGCCAACAGTAAAGTAAACTAATTAGTTAAATTCCAACTAAATTGGTTTAAATTCAAGAAACTAAAAGAGATGATAGTTAAGATGGCAAGGGAGAAGGGGACGAATAAAAGGGGTAGAGAACATTACAGAGAGGGGGGGGGGGGACGGTTTTCATTGGTCATCAATCATTCTCCCAATTCCTTCGTCTCCTTCGTCGATCTCCATCTCCTTTTTTTGGCCTCACCGAGAAGAAGACCAGGGCACCATCGTTTCCATCCATCCCACCATTGCTCCCACTCCTCTGTGATTTTCTTCCAAGGTAAGAAGAATTAGCAGCATGGAAACCCCCCTGAGGGGCCAACCCGAGCTTGGTCTTCGTCAGCATGATGAGGAAGCACTCTAGTATCGATGGACGAACACTCAGCCACAGGTTCAACACCTCGTCGCCGTAGACGAACTCCAGCATGTGCCTGAACGATCGTGTCTTCACCAACAGTGACAACACGGAGCAAACTCTCTGCGACAATGATCCTCTCTGACTTGATGGATGCGGTTTGCAGCAGTTCGTATAGCTTCAGCCTCAGCCTTTCGATCATGATGTCACGAACCAGCGACTCATCAGCTTTGACGTCTCTCGTATCTAATGACGGCAACCCGTCCTCGTCCTCGTCTTCAAAACCGATTGCAGCAACCAAAGGCAAACGACCCTTAACGGTGAGCAACCTCACTTATTCTCTTGTATGTTTGCCCTTCCATAAGATGGCATTTAACCTTCCTTTTCTGCATACTCCGCCTTCGTTGTATATGTTGCGAGAAAACGATATTAAGGAAGCAAAGTGGTGGAGGAGGTCGAAGCTTGTATCTTCCTGGATTGGTCAGCCCCGGCTTCGCATATCACTCCATGAGATGCCAAACAAGCTCCCATTGCGGACGTCCAGCAAAGAACTCCTCCCGACGCGCACACGAGTCTCCCATCGCGAGCGTGCGTGCTCGGGAGGTGTGGGGGTGGGCTGTTTCCCATCGCGAGCGCCTTTCCCCCCATGAACATCTCCGAAATCCATGTTAAGAAAGCTGCATTCTCGCAAGCTCAAAACTGTGCGAAATCAGGTCGGCTCCCTTTCTATCTCCTCTGTATTCTCATCAATGGCTTCTGGGGATTGTTTTTGCTGTACGTCGTTCGAACTACCTTTGATTGTTGGGATATAAGCATACTGAAATGAGGATGTTGTTTCCTGCTGCATGTTCTTGACGTTTTCCTGCATAACTTCTTGCTCTGTGCACGGATTGATCTGTTTTTTGACTCTTTGGCTTCCTTTCTCTATGGAGAACAACTTCTCTGTTGAAAAGTTTTCCAAACGGACTCGTTTGGCTAGTGTTTTTCCTCTTTGAATGCCGGAGAACGCAGCTGCCCTGTTCTGTGCATCCGCAGAGCGTGCAGTTGCACTCCATCAGGCTTAGTTTCATCTGTACAGCTCGGTTTTGCTTGAAACTACTTGGATTCATTCCCTTTTTGACCATTCTATAACTTTCGTGTTTTACGCTTTCTCATTTAAGACAGTTTTGGTCGGGTTTTATTCGTTCGAAAGAAACGGCTTGATTCTGTCCAAGAACGGGATAGCTGTACTGGTTTTTCGGACACAACTCGAAAATCCGAGCTCCGTTCAACCTAAAATTGGTCGGAGTGGATCCCTCTTTGAGTTTTCTAAATCTTTTATGTTGTACACTTTTTCATCAAAGCCTTATATCCTGGTCAAAACTCTGTTGGAATGCAGATAGGACAGATGTGTTACTGCAGTTCAGGGCAGATTCATACTGTTATACGAAGAAATTTATATTTCTTTCATCACATGCCCAAATTTTATAAAATTAGTGCCTTTGAAACCAAATTTGAGCCCTCTACAAATCTTATTCTTTGAGTTTTGGCTTTCGGGATCATCTGCTTAGTATAAACATTCAGAACAAACGGAGACCTCTAATGTCTCTTACCCTTTTGCGGCAGCATGAGTATCTTGCGCACCAGATAGTGTAATTTACTCATTTGAGTTCTGAATGGATTAAAATTGAACCGAGAGTTAGATCTCTTAATTTGCTACAATTTTTGTGTTTTACACTTTTTATTTTGAACAAGTTTAGCCTACAGTCAATCATGGTCAAACTTGATCTGCGATTCTGGCCTATCGAAACACATTCTGTTCGAATGTCTAGATTCTCCGCTACACTGGCAGCAGACTACACATCCATTTTTCCTAAAAGTTTTTATCCTAAATCATGATTGTGTTATCTAGCATTTGACAAAATTTCATAATTTTTTTACGAACGATTGCAGATAATGATGCGATGGGGGGCAAGGGAGAGCCGTCCTGGATGAGACAAGGTGAGGAGTTGTCAGGCGGCTGGGGAGAAGAGAAACAGAGCAAGCTGGAGAAGTGGAGCGGGTGGTGTCAACGTTGTTATGTTTTAAATGTTAGTTGGTCGAGTTGTAAATAGCGGGTCGGACTTGGTGATGTGGTGGCCCAATTCATGGAAGTGTCCATGGGGCCAGGGAAACCACGATGAGATCTGGGCTTAGGCCATCTCGTGGTGAAGCCCAGAAGAAGTCACTAATAAAAGGAGTGAGAGGAGCGACCGGGAAATTCAGTTAGATTCCCGGTGAAGAGGAGGGTGGTGGCGATGGTGGTATGTTTTCTTGTTTGTGGCCGGACTAGAGCAGCTTGGGCTGTCGGGGCGCGGAGGCGTCGCTTGTGGTTGGATCGGGGTAGTTTGATAATACAACGTGGCTGTTGGGTGTTCTGCTGAGTTGTGTGTTGTTGCTGGTTGGATGTCTGCTTATTGTTCGATTGATTGTGCTGAGTAGTTGATTCGTAAACAAGACGAATCAAGGGTATCAGAGCACGACCTGGACGGTAAAGATGGAGACGAGATATAGTGAACTTAAGAAAGACCAGGAGGTTACGAGTACGGTTGTTAATGATATGGTGAAGAGGATGGAGTGGGTGACGACGCAACTCCAGGAGATGCGGGCTGATACGGCTGCAATGCGGGCTGATATGGCCGCTCAGCTTAGGGATATGCAGACCCAACTATCAGGTCTCGATAGGGGCAGAGACTTGAGCTCTCCGATGCTGGAACAGGGGGTGCGTGAGCGTCAGGGGGGAAGAGAAGTGGAGGTGAATAGTCGAGGAGCCGTTTCCTTCGTGATGCCAAAGATCGAGTTCCCCGATTTCGACGGGACGAACCTGAAGGATTGGTTGTACAAGTGTCAACGCTATTTCGAACTTGAGAGAGTGCCGGAGGAAAATAAGGTGTCTCTAGCTTCGTTGTACATGTGTGGAGGGGCGTTACAATGGCATTATACTTACCTCCGAAACAGGAAGCCGGGTTCGTTGCTAGGATGGGATGAGTATGCGGCTGCCCTGAATCGTCGTTTTGGGACGGAGGTTTTTGAAGATCCGATGGGGAAGATGAAGAATCTCCGACAAGAGGGAAGGTTAGAGAATTTATATGCTTATATGAATGAGTTCGACACTTGTTTGAGAAGGGTGTTGGAAGATATTGAGTTGCCGATGAAACATCAAGTGAGCTTGTTCATTAACGGACTAAAGGAGGAGTACCGTAATACGTTGTGGCTGCTGCGACCAGATGATATACTGACGGCTCAAGTGAATGCTCGACTCTTGAGCCAAGATGTGCCTTCCGGAGAGATGAACCGGGAGTCACGGCCCCTTAGGATCCTGAGTCGACCGACGCCGAGAGGGGTGGAGGGAAGAGAGGATCAGTCTTGGCAAACTGGAAATCGGCAGACGAAGAACATGACAACGTTTGCAGGGGTTGGTAGGAGTATGGATGGCAGAGGTTTACTGTCTGGAGGGGACGGCCGTGTCCCACCCTTGGCTAGGAGGCGCCTGAGCCAGGACGAAATAGAAGAACGAAGATTGAAGGGGTTATGTTTCGGATGCAATGAGCCATTCACTCGGTCTCATCGGTGCGCTAAGCGACAATTCTATTCGATGGTTGTGGAGGATTTGCCAAATGAGGAGGAAGGGCTGATCACAGAAGAAGCGCCCTTAGTCAAAGCGCGAGATGAAGAGCCAGAGGAGGTTACTGTCACCATGCATGCTATGCGTGGAGAAGGAGGAGGGAGTAGGGTGCAGACCATGAAGATTGAGGGCAAATTTCGAAGAAAAATTCTTAACATATTGCTAGACTCCGGAAGTACGCATAACTTCTTGGACCTAGGAGTCATCAAGGGAATGAATTTGGCGACTGTACCGATCGCCCCAGGTAAGGTGACGGTGGCGGACGGAAGGCATCTATACTGTACATCAATGTTACGGCAATTTGAGTGGTTGATGGAAGGATATAGTTTTGTGGCGGATTTCTATTTGATAACCTTGGGGGGTTGCGAGATGGTTTTGAGAGTGCGGTGGTTAGCGGAGTTAGGAGACATCGTATGGAATTTTCAGGAGGCTGTTATGAGGTTCAACCGTGGCCGCGAAATCATCGAGCTGAGGGGACGCAAGGAGGGAGCTGAGGACAAATTGTTGCAGTTGGTATCTGCCAGTACAGGAGCAGGGGAGGTCCCAGCTTATGTCTGCTGTTGGGTGGAGGGAGGTACTGAAGGTCATGAGCAATTGACTCCCAGTTGTCAGGAATCGGGAGAAAACAAATTGGATGACGAGCTGGAAGCCCTGCTGGCACAATTTGAGGATGTCTTCAGAGAGCCTAAAGAATTACCACCTTTCCGGGGGCTCGACCACGTTATTCTTTTGAAGGAGGGAGTACAGGGAATTAACGTGAGGCCATATAGGCACTCGGCCGGGCAGAAGGACGTGATCGAAAATATGATTAATGAGTTGTTAGAAGCGGGGGTAATCCGGCCGAGCCGAAGCGCTTTTTCTTCGCCGGTGGTGTTGGTTAAGAAGAAGGACGGATCGTGGAGGATGTGCGTGGATTATAGGGAGCTAAATACGCAAACGGTGAAAGACAAGTATCCCATTCCGGTGATCGAAGAACTATTGGATGAATTGTTCGGAGCAACCATTTTCTCGAAGATAGATTTGAGGGCTGGGTACCACCATATAAGGATGGCTCCAGAGGACATTCACAAGACGGCTTTCCGGACGCACGAGGGGCATTACGAATTCCTAGTGATGCCCTTCGGTCTTACCAACGCTCCTTCGACTTTTCAAGGCCTTATGAACACAATTTTCCGACCATATCTTCGGAAATTCGTCTTGGTATTTTTCGACGACATCTTGATTTATAGCAAGACTCGGAGGGATCACATCCGGCATGTGCGGGCAGCCTTGGCCGTATTGAGAGAACATGTGCTCTTCGCTAAACGATCGAAGTGTGCCTTTGGTAGCGCGAGGATCGAATACCTTGGCCACTTTATTGATGCTCAAGGAGTTTCGACCGATCCGTCTAAGGTCAAAGCGGTACAGCAATGGCCCGTGCCGAAGAACGTGAAGCAATTGAGAGGATTTCTTGGGTTGAGCGGATATTACCGGAGATTCGTAAAGGGTTATGGGATCATTAGCAGGCCGTTGACTGAGTTATTAAGAAAAGACGCGTTCTCCTGGTCAGAAGAGGCGCAATCTTCATTTGAACTCCTGAAGCAGCTGCTGATCTCTTCCCCTGTCTTGTCCTTGCCCAACTTCGAGGAAGACTTCATTGTGGAGACGGACGCATGTGAGGTTGGCATTGGAGCGGTTTTGATGCAACAAGAGCATCCGATTGCTTACATTAGCAAGCACTTGGCCAAGAGGCATACGGGCTGTCGGTTTACGAGAAGGAGATGTACTCCATCGTTTATGCGGTGAGGAAGTGGCATCATTATTTGACCGGTCGCCACTTCATAATACGAACCGACCACAAGAGTTTGAAGTACTTGCTTGAACAACGGCTGCACACAGAAAGCCAATTTCGATGGCTCACCAAGCTCATGGGATACGATTATGAAATCGTCGATAAGAAGGGGAGGGAAAACAACGCAGCGGATGCCCTTTCGAGGGTGCAAGGCCCCGAGTTATTTGCCATGATAGTGCAGGAGCATTCGTCCACCCTATTATCCGAAGTCAAGGCGAGTTGGGAGGAGGATACAAGGCAGAAAAATCTGATCGATGAGCTGAAACAGGGGTCCAACCCGAGTGCTAAATTCAAATGGCACCAAGGTCTCTTGAAGAGGGGTTCGAGCATTGTGGTGGGCAGTAAGCCGGAGTTGAGGAAGGAAATTATAAGGCTCTTCCATAGCAGCCCATTGGGAGGTCACTCAGGAATTCTTGCAACGAGCAAGTGGATCAAGGCACTTTTCTTTTGGAGGGGGATTGAAAGAGATGTGAGGGAATATATTCGGAGTTGTGAGGTGTGTGCAAGGTGCAAACATGACAACGTAGCTCCGCCGGGGCTATTACAACCACTCCCAATTCCTACCGGGATGTGGCAAGATATATCCATGGATTTCGTCGATGGCCTTCCGAAATCTCGAGGTAAGGATAGCATTTTGGTGGTTGTTGATAGGTTGAGTAAATATGGTCATTTCTTACCTCTCCGCCATCCGTATTCAGCAAAAGAAGTGGCACAAGCTTTCCTTGACAACATATTTAAGCTACATGGCCTGCCCATGACCGTGGTGAGCGACCGTGACTCCATCTTCCTTAGTCATTTTTGGCAAGAGCTCATGAAGTTGCAAGGAGTGGAATTACATTTATCCACGGCGTATCATCCCCAAAGCGACGGTCAAACCGAAGTGGTAAACCGTTGTTTGGAGACGTATCTAAGGTGCATGGTTGGGGATTGTCCACAAGAGTGGTCGAAGTGGTTGAGCCTAGCAGAATGGTGGTACAATAGTACCAATCACTCGGCCATTGGGATGAGCCCCTTCGAAGCGTTATACGGCTATCCACCACCTCTACATATTCCTTATATCCCTCATGATCAAGTGAATCCCATGGTGGATGCCTATCTACGGTCAAGGGAAGATATGCTCAAGTTACTTCGGTTCCACCTTGACCGGGCTCAGCACCGTATGAAGCACATGGCTGATAAACGCCGGACGGATCGCGAATTCCAGATTGGTGATTGGGTGTTCGTCAAGTTGAGGCCTTACTGTCAACAATCTGTGGTAAGGAGGAATTATCATAAGCTATCTCCTTTGTATTACGGTCCGTTCAAGGTAATTGATCGCGTGGGAAGGGTGGCCTACAAATTAGAGCTGCCTCCGGGATCGGCCATTCATCCCACCTTCCACGTCTCCAAGCTAAGGCGAAACGTCTCAGATGTTACGAGGGTCTCGGCCGATTTTCCCAACTTTTGTACTGCTGCAGATAGGAAGCCGACAGCAATCCTGGCGCGCCAGATGGTTAAGCGGGGCAACCGAGCTGCCACCAAAGTTCTGGTGCAGTGGTCGGATGGTCCGGAGGAGGACGCCACGTGGGAATTTCTCTTTGACATGGAGCGGCATTATCCGGATTGCACACTTGAGGACAAGTGTCCTTCAAGGGGGAGCGCTTGATGCGATGGGGGGCAAGGGAGAGCCGTCCTGGATGAGACAAGGTGAGGAGTTGTCAGGCGGCTGGGGAGAAGAGAAACAGAGCAAGCTGGAGAAGTGGAGCGGGTGGTGTCAACGTTGTTATGTTTTAAATGTTAGTTGGTCGGGTTGTAAATAGCGGGTCGGACTTGGTGATGTGGTGGCCCAATTCATGGAAGTGTCCATGGGGCCAGGGAAACCACGATGAGATCTGGGCTTAGGCCATCTCGTGGTGAAGCCCAGAAGAAGTCACTAATAAAAGGAGTGAGAGGAGCGACCGGGAAATTCAGTTAGATTCCCGGTGAAGAGGAGGGTGGTGGCGATGGTGGTATGTTTTCTTGTTTGTGGCCGGACTTGAGCAGCTTGGGCTGTCGGGGCGCGGAGGCGTCGCTTGTGGTTGGATCGGGGTAGTTTGATAATACAACGTGGCTGTTGGGTGTTCTGCTGAGTTGTGTGTTGTTGCTGGTTGGGTGTCTGCTTACTGTTCGATTGATTGTGCTGAGTAGTTGATTCGTAAACAAGACGAATCAAGGATGCGTGGGAAAAGTGTCCCACACCGGTTGTATGGGCGACCGGTGTGGGGTTTATATGGGCCTTGGACACTCCCTACCTATGAGTCGACTTTTGGGAAGGGTTCTCCCAAGTAACCCGTATCAAGGGTATCAGAGCCCACCCACCCGCGCAGTGCAAGCGAGCGGCGCGGGGCAAGCTACGCAGACTGAGCCTCTGGCTTGACCCGCGTGGGCGCCGGGCTGCGGAACGTGGTGGTATGATGCGTGGGAAAAGTGTCCCACACCGGTTGTATGGGCGACTGGTGTGGGGTATATATGGGCCTTGGGCACTCCCTACCTATGAGTCGACTTTTGGGAAGGGTTCTCCCAAGTAACCCGTATCAGATAAG